>SJYC01045243.1:0-22398 GCA_006408675.1 Madoqua kirkii | reverse complement strand
AGTTTTAAAATAATAAGTTTTAAAATAATAAGTTTAGTTTTAAAATAATAAGTTGAAGCAACTTATTATGAAAAAACACACATATGAGAAATGAAAAAATATAGAAAATAAAGATGAAGAAATTTTGGTTAGAGTTCATAGACACTGAAAGTAGACTGGTGGTTGCTGGAGGGTAGGGGAAATGGGGAGGTTTGGGTCAAAGGGTGCAGACATCCAGTTTCAAGACGGTCATGTTCTGGGCTGTAATAGACAGCATGATGACTATAGTTAGCAATACTCTATTGTGAACGTGACGGTTCTAAAGGAATAGATCTTAAATGTTCTTACTGGAAGAAAAGGTGAGGTGACGGCTGTGTATTGTGGTAATCACGTCACAATACACACCTTTATCAAGTTATCACACTGTACACCTTGAACTCACACAATGATACATGTTCATTATATCTCAGTGATGCTGGAGAGAAAAGAGAAATTATGGTTCAAGGGAAACGAGGGTGAGAAAAATAAAAGTAAGCCAGGTTAAGGCTGGTATTAAAAAGTGCACGTGGGGAAGGAGGCTTGGAATTGGCGCCAGCTTTCCAGTAGCCAGTGCAGAAAGCAGTTACGTGATTTATTTATAAAGGAAGAGACAGTGATATTCATCCTGCATCTGAGACAACATTTGTGCTACGTGTGCAGCCTCCGAAGCACAACAGTAAAATGAACACCCGTGAGCCATCATAGGTGCCCACAACAGACCATCTCAGTGCCGCCACTGGTGCCCTTTAGACCGTGAACTTTTTCCAACTCAGTGGATTACTCTTACAGTTTAAAAGCAAGTCATTAAGTACATTATTTTTGAAGACAGGCAGGCCAAAAACACTCTGCATGGGCGATGCTGTGGCTCAGACCTGAGGAGAATTCCTCTCGTGGATCTTGGTAGAAAGGGTGTGGTACCGTCCTTGTGAGCCAGTGTCCTTGACCGTGTCCTTGCCCGTGTCCTTGAGGCGCACGTGGAAGGACTGGCCAGCTGCTGCTGTGTCGGCTGCGCCACACGTGGACAGTGAAGGAAAGGAGCTGTGGCGTCTGTGCTTTAGAAGATGGCTGCAGTGACGTTTGTGTACAGAAATCTTAGTGAGTCGGCCATTTTTTAAATGTCAGTTAAGTACACACAGACATCTGAGTCTCAAACAAGTGACTTCTTCGTGGGCTGTCTAGGATGGGAGGCCTGAAGCCACCTCCCTGAGGACTGGCTGGGTTGAGTTTTTGTGTCCTGTGTATGCTTGACTGTGAGTCATCAGCCTCGGGATGACTTTAAGGATCAGAGTGTGTTTACCAAAAACAGTGGCTTCCTAGGGCTTGCCTGGTGGCCCAGTGGCTAAACTCCACGCTCCCAATGCAGGACGCCTAGGCTCAGTCAATCCCCCCATCAGAGAACCATTCACAGATCCCACATGCTACCACTAAAGTGAATTTTTAACCATAAATTGAAAGAGACCCTACATGCCTGAGGCAGGGCACAAAACAAACAAAAAACTGATGTCATATTTACAAGGAGCAGTATAAAAGGGAATGGGGCATGACACAGAGGACATTTCATCCCACTAGAGGTCACCTTCATTTGCCAAGAGACTGGTCCTGCCATCCTCCCGTGTTGCAGTGACACTAAGGTACAGAGTCTAAGCCTCAGGATTCACAGGAGGGAGGGTGAACTCTGTTTATCCCAACTCATGACCATTTTTTTCCGTACTGAGTCACTGACTTACCAGGCAATAAAAGCTGTAAACAGTCCTTTATTGTTCCTAGTATATTTTTCTTACAAGATGATAAAAAAAGTAGATGAGAGGTCATTATAGGATATTGTCGTTGATTGGGCATGCCTAACGTCAATGTGTGGTATCAGATTTATAACACATGGAGAGGAAACTAGGATACAATTTAGATGGGCTGTCCAGTGACTGAGCTGATAGAATCTAGGATTCGGAAGGAGTAAGTGCCTGTAAGTGTTAGTCATTCAGTCGTGTCCAGCTTTGAGATCCTGTGGACTGTAGCCCACCAGGCTTCTCTGTCCATGAAATTCTCCAGGCAGGAATACTGGAGTGGGTTCTCATTCCCTTCTCAGGGGATCTTCCCGACTTAGGAATTAAACCCAGGTCTCCTCATTGCAGGCAGATCCTTGACCATCTGAGCCGCCAGGAGGGAAGCCCTTTGGAAGGAGATTGCGTTTTTATTTTTTTTAAGGGGAATATATTCTATCCTAAGGCTTTCCCCAGTGATTCAGCAGTCAAGAACCCACCCGCTATGCAGGAGACACGGCAGTGGCCACGGGCTCAGGCTCTGGGTCGGGACGATCCCCTGGAGAAGGAAATGGCAACCCGATCCAGTATTCTTGCCTTGAGAATCCCATGGACAGAGGAGCCTGGCGGACTGCAGTCCATGGGATCGAAAAGAGCTGGACACTACTGAGCAACTAAACAACAACGTTCTACGTTCAAACAGAATGCCATCAATTTCAAGATAAATAGATGAGCACAGACCAGCCTTCTTTCTAGCCTGGTCTTTGATCACTTCTCTTCGGGCTTATTCACTGTATTCATGGAGAAGCCCGGCCAGGATCCATCATAAAAGAGCTGTATCTTCTACAAAATGTAGTACTTTGTTCTGGTTTTAAAATCTGACTGCTAAGAATCTGGCCCTCTGCAACCTCATTCACTGTTGAAAGTTCCGAAGGGTTCAGTAAACCGCACCGTTCTTCCCCTGGAGTTCCGAACCAATTGAAAAATACAATAGAACGAAGGAAAATGGAACTGAAGATGTTGCTGCTGATTCTGAGAAAGCTTATATTGGAGAATGTAGGGAGCGGTTTGGTAGGCAAGTGGGTTACCTACTTTTCAGCCCTGGAATTAAAGAAACATTCTCACTCAGTCATGAACAGTGAAGGCCAATCCCTCCCTCCAACCCCCTCCCCCCACACAAACTCACTGCCCAGAGGAAGAGGGCACAGGGTCGTGCAAATCCAGCGAGTCACCCCCTCTGGGGAGTGTGTGTGAAGATTACCCTGGTGGAGGGCCCCGTGGGGAAGCCAGATGTGTGTTTCTACGCTACCTCGTTCCCGCCCAGGCAACTGTCCCAGAGTCTGCTGCATTATCAGAGTTGTCTGTTGCTGTGTGGCGCTCAATTGCATCTGACTCTTTGCAACCCCGTGAACTATAGCCCGCCAGACTGCTCTGTCCGTGGGATTCTTCGGGCAAGAATATTGGAGTTCCTCCTCCAGGGGATCTTCCCGACTCAGGGCTTGAACCCACATCTCTTGCATCTCCTGCATTGGCAGGCAGATTCTTTACCACTGTCCCACCTGAGAAGCACTGTCAGCGTTGGCTGACAGATCTGGATGCGCCTAGGATTAATGACAGGACCAGACTGCTCTGTCCGTGGGATTCTTCAGGCAAGAATATTGGAGTTCCTCCTCCAGGGGATCTTCCCGACTCAGAGCTTGAACCCACATCTCTTGCATCTCCTGCATTGGCAGGCAGATTCTTTACCACTGTCCCACCTGAGAAGCACTGTCAGCATTGGCTGACAGATCTGGATGCGCCTAGGATTAATGACAGGTTAAATTTTTGAGATGAGAGCTCTGCCACGTAGCCTCTTCCAGTTGAGCTGCTTGTCAGCAGCCTAGTCCCAGGCTTATCGTGCCGTGGTCCCTACCAAGTCAGGCTCCAAACCCTGGGCCATGATCTACTGGGATGTGAGATGAATCTGGGGCTTCCCAGGTGGTGCTAGTGGTAAAGAATCCGGCCGCCAATGCAGGAGATGCGAGTTCAGTGCCTGGGGTTGGGAAGATCCCCTGGAGGAGGGCATAGCAACCCACTCAAGTATTCTTGCCTGGAGAATCCCCATGGACAGAGGAGCCTGGCGGGCTACAGTTCATGGGACAGCAGAGTCGGACACAACTGAAGCGACTTAGCACACACATATGCATGAGATGAATCTGATTTCATATTATTAAGCATTTAGTGATAAATAATAAAAGGAGAAGCTTCTTCTAAGAGCACAAGAAGGAGAGTTTTTTGTCTTCTAAGATTATTCAGTTCAGTTCAGGTCAGTCACTCAGTTGTGTCCGATTCTTTGTGACCCCATGAATTGCAGCACACCAGGCCTCTCTGTCCATCACCAACTCCCGGAATTCACTCAAACTCATGTCCATTGAGCCAGTGATGCCATCCAGCCATCTCATCCGCTGTTGTCCCCTTCTCCTCCTGCCCCCAATCCCTCCCAGCATCAATCTTTTCCAGTGAGTCAACTCTGCATCAGGTGGCCAAAGTACTGGAGTTTCAGCTTTAGCATCAGTCCCTCTAAAGAACACCCTGGACAAATCTCCTTTAGGATGGACTAGTTGGACCTCCTTGCAGTCCAAGGGACTCTCAAGAGTCCTCCAGCACCACAGTTCAAAAGCATCAATTCTTCGGCGCTCAGCTTTCTTCACAGTCCAACTCTCACATCCATACATGACTACTGGAAAAACCATAGCCTTGACTAGACGGACCTTTGTTGGCAAAGTAATGTCTCTGCTTTTCAATATGCTACCTAGGTTGGTCATAACTTTCCTTCCAAGGAGT
This sequence comes from Madoqua kirkii, assembly GCA_006408675.1. Classification (NCBI taxonomy): domain Eukaryota; kingdom Metazoa; phylum Chordata; class Mammalia; order Artiodactyla; family Bovidae; genus Madoqua; species Madoqua kirkii. Next base: position 17,800 of record SJYC01045243.1, on the reverse strand, counting down.
AAGCGTCTTTTAATTTCATGGCTGCAGTTACCATCTGCGGTGATGTTGGAGCCCAAGAAAATAAAGTCTGCTACTGTTTCCACTGTTTCCCCATGTATTTGCCATGAAGTGATGGGACCAGATGCCATGATCTTCATTTTCTGAATGTTGAGCTTTAAGCCAACCTTTTCACTCTCCTCTTTCACTTTAATCAAGAGGCTCTTTAGCTTCTCTTCACTTTCTGCCATAAGGGTGGTGTCATCTGCGTATCTGAGGTTATTGATATTTCTCCTGGCAATCTTGATTCCAGCTTGTGTTTCTTCCAGTCCAGCATTTCTCATGATGTACTCTGCATAGAAGTTAAATAAGCAGGGTGACAATATACAGCCTTGACGTACTCCTTTTCCTATTTGGAACCAGTCTTGTTCCATGTCCAGTACAGGAACTACACAAATATGTGTCAGCTGGAAAATGTGTAACAGTTTAGCAGGAAATGGAGTGAAGCACAAATCCCTTCCCTCCCTCACACCCACCCTATCCCGCTTCCTCCACAGGTGACACTGTTTTATATGCATCCTCCAAACCTTTAAAAACTATATATAACTGAGATTTTATTAGATACATTCTTCTGCAGCTGTCTCTTTTAACTTAATGGTACATTTTCAAGAGTCTTTCATGTTCTTTTAGCATACTTATATCTTTCTTATCTTTTAGAAAATTTGACAACAGTATGGTTCATTTAACCATTCCTCTGATAGATATTGTCAGCTTTTTGCCATTTCTAACGGTGCAACATCTGTCCTTGTGTGCTGCAAGCAGCATTTAAAAGTGCCATGGAATACCTTTCTGCTCTTATTCCCCTGTTTTCAGTGGGCAAGCAAGAATGCAGAGACACTCTCAAGGTGGACACTTGAGCACAGCCCCCTGGGTTAGTCCCAAAGCCCACCCAGTGGCACCTCTGGGTTTGAGATTCTTCAGATGGGGAAGTTTCCATTTAAATCCATCCTTATTGGAGAAAATGGCTTATTTAGAAATTAACCCTTCCTTTCTTGCACAACTCCCAGTCGACCCCACTGGAAGTTTAAGAACTTCCCTGGTGGTCCAGCAGCTAAGGTTCTGCACTCCCAAAGCAGGGGGCCTGGGTCCAACCCGTGGTCAGGGAACGAGATCTCACACGGCACAAGTAAGAGTTCCCAGGCCGCAACTAAGAGTTTGCACGTTTCATCTGAGACCCAGTGCAGCCAAATAAATAAATTTTTTAAGAAAGAAAGAAATGCAAGTTATAATGCTTCCAGATCTGATAGCATTAAATATACTAAAAGCTCAGGACATGTGACTCTTTGGAGGCATCTACTTCCAAAGTCAGCCATCTTTGTTAGTAGTAACAACCTGCAGAGGGCTGGGGTGGTGGTCGTGACAGTGACCCTTTGGGGATGGGGCCTCCTGCAAGTTGTTCAGGAAGCCTTGCTGTGATGCTGTTCCATGAAGGAGAGCGCTTCCTGAAGCTTCCAGTAGGGGGAGCTGTGGCTCCCCTGCCCTGCCTCCTGGTTTTGTGTCAGTTCGGGGTCTCCTGCTTTCTGTCCTGATTAAAGGAACATTTTCTGCCTGGTCTCAGTCTCAAAGCCCTTAGATCTCTGATTGCTCCTTCTCACGGGAGCTGGAGTGACCTTTTTGGTTGTGGGGGTTTTTTTTTGGCCACAAATGGGATCTAGTTCCCTGACCAGGAATTGAATCTGTGCCCCCTGCATAAGATACCACGGAGTCTTAACCACCGGACTGGGCCAGGGAAGCTCCTGGCTGTGTCCTATTTATTTGGCCCACAGGTTTCAGGAAGGATTTAGGTATGTACAGGAACTGGACCTTGTCACTACCTCGGGTAATACCTGTCACTGCTTGCCGTCCAAAGTGCTCCGCGTGGAGTCCTCAGCCCTCCGTGACGTGATGCCTGTCCATCCGTCCAGGCCTGACTCTGGTCACAGAAACCCCAAGGAGCCTCAACATGCCCGCCCTGGCCCCAGGCGCTCAGACAGGCTATAGGGTGGAGGGACAGGGCCAAGGGCAGTGCCCTCAGTGACCTGGGGAGCCAGAGAGAACCCTGCCCGAGAGGCTCCTGGAGAACTCACTGGCTCATTCAGACACTCGGGTACACCCACGCCATACACATGCTTAGCTCTCTTTCCACATGTCATTCGCCCCAGGCTCCATGGCAACGCTCCCCTCCTGCAGCCACACCCCTGCTTCCTCGAGCTGTGCACCCCTGTTAGAGGGCTGGCCATAGCAGCCACCCTCCCCCAGGTGGTGGGGACGCCCCCTGGTCTCCGGCTCCCGTGGCCTCTCTGCCCGCTGGCCAATACACAGTCCCTCGAGTGTCTCTCTGTGGTTATTTAACATCTCCTGGCGATCAGGCCCCTGAGGTCTCTTGAGAAGGGTCCTGCCTTTGTCTGCACTGCACAGGCGGCCCCTGCGTCAGCATTAGTCCTGTGTGAGCAGGGTCTGGGAAGCAAGGCTGGTCCTCCGTGAGCTAGCCTGGTCCGAGGAGGTTTCGGGCCCCCAACAGGGCCTTCCAGTCCCTGGTGCCCTTGTGGCTCTTTCTTCCTGACCCTCCCCTGACTGCGTCCTCTGGAACAGCAGTTTCCGAGATGCGTGCCCAGAAGCCAGCCCCACAGGATGGCCCTGTACCCAGACAAAGCGCTGATGTCGCGGGTTTGAGAAACACTGTGTCCTGAGGTTCATAGCCGCACACCGGCATCTGGAGAAGGCCCACAGTGAGGAACCGCCTACCACGTCCAACCCAGTGACTCTCCAGTCCCCATGACTGTGGGATACTTGCATCATGTCACACCTCCTACCAGTTTCTCTAAATACACTTCCTGATGTCACGGGTCATTAGCAAAGCCCTTCATCCCGCCGCTGTCACCAAGAGCTGTCCTAGGCTCGTTTGGCCCCTCTACCCCGAGGGCCAGGCTCAGGTCCCTGGCCTGCAGGCTGAGAAGTGATGGAGGCGTAGCTCTGCCCTGTCACTCTCAGCCCAGGTATCGATTTATCTCTCACACGCCCAAGCGTTCCGGGGAGCCCTGCCCCGAGCCTGGCACGGCAGAAGTGCTCAGAGACTAAAGACAGGTTCAGCGACGGGTTCCTACGTTCATTGTTCTGCTGGCCTCTGCCTGGCCCCGGAAACGGTTGCCACACCTTCACACTGCGTCTCCCCAGCTGGGAAAGCACCGCCACCTGCCCGCGCCCAACGCCCACTGTGGGCCAGGATGCCGGTCTCTTTCCGGTGCCCCAGGCCTTGGGTTCCTCACCCTGACCACTCAGCGTAAGGTACCAGAAGTCACACAGCGCCCACATGGTCTGCAGCCAGGCCCCTTAGTGAGGGGATGCTCCCTGGGCCCGTCATCCAGACTCGGAATCCAGTGTTTGCTTGAATGGGGATGATTCCAACTAATGATGGACTTGGGCCCTTTCTCTCCCAGCTTTCTCTCCCTGGGGCTTTCCTTCCTTGGCCAGACCATTGGATCTGTGTCCACCCCACCTGCCCGCAGAGCAGCGCCCGCAGCTGGTGGCGGTGACCTTTAGAAATCCCATCCAGTGTAAAGGCTGGTCGAGAGGTCAGAAGAGGAACCCCCGGCCTCTCAAGGTGTTTGACTATTCTTACCAACACCTCCACCTCGGGGAAGGAAGTGGTCGTTGTCACCTACAGTGAGCTCTCCATTCCGTGGGCAAGCTTCTACCAGGGTGTCAATGTTAAAGGTCAACATCCCAGTTCATAACTTCACTCAGTGCCTCTCAGCTCCAGCACTCTCATCAGTGCAGGGAGCTCAGGGTGGACAGGCAGAAAAGGGGAGGAAGCAAGGCCGACTTCCACGAGCTCTCCTTGGCGTCTGCACCCACTGGTATGGTATTGCCCCTATCTTGCAGATTTGGTGTGGAGAGTTATTTGATCACTGATTCTCCCCACTGAATTGCAAGCTGTCTGAGAAGAGGGCCTTTGTCTTGCTCACCAGTATCAGCAGTATCCAGCAAAGGCCTATTGTGTGAGCAATCAGTAGGGACTTAACGAAATACCATAACCTCTCCTCTCTCATTAAGGGCGTGCTCAGCCATTCTTCCTACAGCTCATCACCAGTTTGGTTTTTGTTTTGTGTGTATGTGTTGTTTTCTTTCACTTGATTGGACAATAAAGGGGCTTCCCAGGTGGTGCTAGTGGTAAAGAACCTGCCTGCCAGTGCAAGACACTCGGGAGACACGGGTTCAGTCCTTGGGTTGGGAAGATCCCAGGGAGGAGGGCATGGCAACCCCATCCAGTATTCCTGCCTGGCGAATCCCAGGGACAGAGGAGTCTGCAGCCTACAGTCCAGCGGGTCACAAAGAGTCCCACACAACTGAAGTGACTTAGCACACATGCATAGATAATAAATTCTTCATACTGTTTGACATACTGGCTTTTCTCATGAAAGGGTCAGTTGTTACTACTTTCAATTAATTTCTTCATAGGACAAATAGTATGATGTAGAATTTAGCAAAAGAGGAAAAGAATCAATTTTTTGAAAGATAGAAACGGTTTTCTTGATTATGAAAAAAGGGGGTGTGTGTAAGTGAATTTTATTTGTGGAAATATGAATTAGCCAATATCACTAATTTTAAAATATTTTTCTTTTGTGCATATATTATGCTAATATTTTACTATGGCTGTGTCCTTAATTGACTCATTCCTGGCTCCTTGATCCTCTTAGTGTGTTAGATGAGTAATATAGATGACATTTCCAACTTATTTTCTGAACTGCTTGCTACTTAAGCCAGTAACAGGAATAACAGGTAGTTTCTTTGATTAAAAAAAAAAAAGTCAAGGGTTTAAAAATAAAAAAGAAAGGAAATTTCCTGGTGGCTCAGTGGTTAGGACGCCGCTTTCTCACTGCCAAGCGCCAAGGGCCCAGGTTCAGTCCTAGTCAGGGAACTAAAATTCCACAAACCATGCAGTGTGGCCAAGGTAGGGGGGGAGTCAAAGAGGTAAAAAATGCAAAACATACTTGGTCATGAGCCATTTAAAAGCAGGGCTTTCTGTCTTCGAGGTGAGACTTGGGAGGTCTGTAAATACTTTGAAGGGAAACAGTTGACAACAGGGCTGATTTATTACAGTTGTTTGTTAAATTTGTCAAGCATTCTGACAACGGATTCTATTTTTTTTAAATAATTTTTTGGCTGTCCTGGGTCTTTGTTGCTATTCAGGCTTTTCTCTAGTGTGGCAAGCGGGGGCTGCTCTCTAGTTGAGGTGTGGGGGCTTCTCTCGTTGCAGAGCATAAGCTTCAGCAGTTGTGGCATACAGGCTTAGCAGCTCTTCGGCATGTGGGATCTTCCCAGACCAGGGATCGAACCTGTGTGTCCTGCGCTGGCAGGCAGATTCTTCACCAGGGAGCCACCAAGGAAGCCCTAGAGTGCCCACTTTTGAAGATTTAAAATAAAACACAAGACTTTTTTGGCCACGTGGTTTAGAGATCTTAGATCTTAGGGATTGAACCTGGGCCTTTGGCAGTGAGAACACGGAGTCCTAACCACTGGACCACCAGAAAATTCCCTCAAGTGCCCCTTTAGGAAGTCAGTCTAGATTCATTCATTCAGCAAATGTTGACTGAGTGTCTCTGTGGTCCAGGCACTGTGCTTCGTGTCAGGGACACGAGGGTGCTATATCTCCAGCCTTTGTGGAACTCGGTGTCTGCTAAAGGAGAAGGACACAGAAGTGGCTGCAAAATAACCACCATTGAATATGATCAGCATGGATAGGCTCTGTTAGAGGGTTGTGGTGACACAGAGGAAGCAGAGGGCCAGCGCCTGCCCCTTCTGGAAAGGCCCCACAGAAGCCGGGACTTCCTCTCTTCTGCTCTTAGCTTTTCCCTCCTAGAGTTCTCGTCAACAAATTCCAAACATTCTGTCACTCTCAGTTCAGTTGCTCAGTCGTGTCTGACTCTTTGCGACCCCATGGACTGCAGCAACGCCAGGCCTCCCCGTCCATCACCAACTCCCGGAGTTTGCTCAGACCCATGTCCATAGAGTCAGTGATGCCATCTAACTATCTCATCCTCTGTCGTCCCTTCTTTTCCTGCCTTCAATCTTTGCCAGCATCAGGGTCTTTTCCAGTGAGTCAGTTCTTTGCATCAGGTGGCTAAAGTATTGGAGTTTCAGCTTCAGCATCAGTCCTTCCAATGTATATTCAGGACGGATTTCCTTTAGGATGGACTGGGGACTCTCAAGAGTCTTCTCCAACACCACAGTTCAAAAGTATCAGTTGTTTGGCACTCAGCTTTCTTTATAGTCCAACTCTCACATCCATACATGACTACTGGAAAAACCATAGCTTTGACTATCTGTTACTTTACTATAAATAATTCAGTGTGCATCTCAAACAGATAAGTGCTTTAAAAAACAAACAAAACATAACCACAGTGCCAAATATAATTAACACTAAGTCCTTAGTATCATGCAGTACCAATGAGATTTTCACATTTCCCGTCTTTCCTCAAATGTCCTTTATGGTTGGTTGGAGTCAATCCAGACAAGTGCCATTCACAGCACTTGGTCGTTTCTCTATTGTATTGCATGCTTAATATGGCAAAAAAAAGCAAGAAAACAATAAATGGGACACGCCCATAAAGTAGGCTGTGATTTGGCCTATAGACAGGATCTTTAAATCCCCTTTAGGGAGTGGTATGGGAGGGGGCTTGTGAATTTTTTCCATAAACATTTCTATATTGTTTGACTCGGTGCAAAGTGCATGTGTTTTCATATTAAAAGATAAAATCTTAATAAAACCAGGATAATAAACTGATTTTCATTGCGTTTATTCTTTATGATGTCTTTGACCAGGCAGCTTTAAGTTCCTCCAAGAGCTTGGTCAGGGTGAACCCACCTGGGGTTTTATAGAGTGCTCTTTGGAATGGAGTTTAACAACAAGTCAAGGGTGGGTCGCTTGGGAAATGCATCAGTAAGGTGTCACTTAACTTGGACTTGGGCTAATTTTTAAATTGAATCTGATTACGGTTGGAGAATCTGGTGGATGAAAAGCTTTGCAAATCTGCTGTTCTTGTTCGGCTACAGCGACTGGGGGTTAGTGCATTGCTGTCAGTGTTTAACACAAAATCTGTTTCCTTCTTCCCCTTCCCCCGCAGGCTTCAACCATGTTAAGAGCCTCCTTGGCACCCGTGTAAGTAACTGCTCTGAGGAATTGTTATTAAGGGGAATGGCTATGGGTAAAAATGGAATTCCAAGTACTTTTAATCAATTCTCATTTTACCTGCCTAATTTAGACGAATTCCTTTACTTAGCTGGAGCTCCATGTAGGTCCTAAAGGAAATACCAGTAATTATAAGTAATAGTTATCAAATATGTTTGAAATAAAGTTTTGTTTAAGTCCCAAAAAATACTTATAAAAATAACTTTTAAAGTTATTTCTATTTATGTTAGAAAGGTAGCATCAAATGGAAAAAAATCATTGAATTTTTCTTATTAATGTTTTATAGAAATCAGTTTAATTTCCTGTCAGAAGGCCACCAGCGGAGTGTTGCGATGTCTACATTTCACGCTCTCTGCTGGTTCACACCATGACCGGGGCCACAGGATGGCTCTGCATTGTGCTGGAGCATTCCTGCCCAGGTTACTTAGGTTGTCCCCCAAGGGGCAGGGGGGTGGGGGGAGCTTCATCAGGCATGTGTGTTGCAGTAGCAAGGAAGCCGAGAACCTTTGGCATGGACAGGAGGATTAGGGTGCGTTCTGGTGACCCCCTGAGCCAGCCTTGGGTAGCAGGAGTGGGGGATGCGGTGGGCTGGGTGCTGTGAGATTACACAGACACCTGCGGTTCATACAGTGTTCCTCCTCCCTCCATCCTGCCCGAGCCTGACATGGACCCTGCACTTGGTTCACTTTGGTTGGAGGCTCTAGAATGTGGTACTTAGGAGCACAGGCTGTCAGGATTAAAACCCCCTCGGACCACTCCTTTACCTCTCTACCTGAGTTTCCCCATGGACCCTGGGAGAGCAGCCGGACCACAGAAATGCCGGGTAGCTGAGCAGCTTCGTTGGTAATATTGCCATTGTTGTTCAGTCTCTTAAGTCGTGTCCAACTCTTTGCACCATTACTTTGATAAGTAATACTTTCAAATATGTTTGGAATACAGTTTTTTTTTAAAGTCCCCAAAAATACTTACAAAAATATCCTTTAAAGTTATTTCTATTTATATTGGAAAGATAGCATCAAATGGAAAAAATCATTGAATTTTTCCTATAATGTTTTATAGAAATCAGTTTGCACCATGCAAGGCTTCCCTGTCCTTCACTATCTCCCAGAGCTTGCTCAAACTCATGTCCATGAAGGCAGTGATGGCATCCAACTATCTCATCCTCTGTCACCCCGTCTCCTCCTACCTTCAGTCTTTCCCAGTTGGCTCTTCACATCAGGTGGCCAAAGTGTTGGAGCTTTAGCATCAGCGTCAACCCATTATTGGCAAGTAAATATGGCCCAAATAGGACAGCTTTTCCTCTTTCCAGTAGAAGCTCCCTAGCTATGGAACATTATCAAACTTGGTTTTTAAAAAGGAACTTTGTCTAGAAAAAAGCCTGTTTGAATTAAAAAAATTTTTTTTTTACTTCTGAAATAATTTCAGAGTTACAAAACAGAGAATTCCCATATATCTGTCACCCGGATTCCCAGTGTTACTGTTTTACACCAGCCCGGTGTAGTTATCAAAATGAGAAGATTAATGCTGACACAGCACTGTCAGCTAACCTGCAGGCCTGACTCACACTTTACCAGCCGTTCCGTCGTGTCCTTTCTGTGGACTGACATTCAGTCCAGGATCATACGCGTTAGTCCTGTCACGTCTTAGTTTCCTTTACTTAAAAATCCTTCAGTCTTGGTCTTTTGTGGCCTTGACACTTTTGAAGAATACTGGCCAGCTATTTATAATTGTAATTTTAAAAATATTTGTATTACTTTTTAAACTCACAATAGTATCTGCCTCTGGGAAAAAAAATCGAAATAATCAATGTGCCATGTACAGAGGTTTACCATTTGCTTGTTTTAAATTGAAGATGTGCTCTTCCCCAAGAATGTTAACTGAGACCCCATTCGATGCCTCTTTTCTAGCTTTTTGTTCCGGGCACTGTAAGAGGATCTCATTTGTCTTTTAAAAACTAACAGTAAGGGAATTCTCTGGCAGTCCAGTGATTGGGACTCTGCACTTTCACTGCCAAGGGTGTGAGTTCCAACGTGGTCGGGGAACTAAGATCCTGCAAGCCACATGGTGTGGCCAAAAAATAACCTAACATGTAAATTTTTTCTATACTGTAAGTAATACATGCTCATTATAGAAATTTTGACTCCACAGAAACATATGAAGAAGAAAATTTAAAGAACCTCCAATCCTACCTCCCAGAAATATTAACCCAGTTTTTACTCCACCCTTAAAAACAAATGAAACCCTACATCTTTAGTCTTTTTACTCAGCTCTCAGTGAATCCTCATTGAATATTCATATTCTCTGCACAGTATTAGAAGATTCATATTTTGTTTAGTTTTTAGTCTTTTTGTTTTGAAATAATTACAGGTGCACCTGAAGCTGAGTCCCCCAGTGGTGCATCTCATCTGGCTGTAGTAAAACATTCAAGTGAGGAAATTAACGTCGAGACAGTCCAGGCATTATTCAGTTTTCAATTTTTCTGTACACTCCAATCTCCTTCTGTTCTGTTCAACAAAACAGAATATGAGGTTGCTTGTTTTAAAGACAAGGCATCTAAGATGGTTCCTTCCATTTCTGGTGAACCAAATGCAGCTGTTGGGTCGTCCACACCTTATAGGTCTCTGAACAGAGCTCTGTCTGATTTGAAACCTGCCTTAGCCTGAGGTCTGACTCAGGTCCTCTCGGGGAGGGTTTGCAAATTGTCCTACTTACTACCCGCTTCACCGGCATGTCGCTACTGCCGCTTCCTGGCCACATCCTCCTACCCCCTGGAAGGTCAGTGAGGTGCTCCTCATCTCCAAGGTTATTTTCTGACCCCTGGTCTGTCCTTCAGGCTTCCCTGTGACTTAGCTGGTAAAGAATCCGCCTGCAATATGGGAGACCTGGGTTTGATCCCTGAATTAGGAAAATCCCCTGGAGAAGGGAAAAGCTACCCACTCCAGTATTCTGGCCTGGAGAATTCCATGGACTACAGTCCATGGGGTCGCAAAGAGTTGGACTCGACTGAGCAGCTTTCACTTTGCTATCCTTCACATCCCCCAAGCCTGCCCCTCAGGCTTGAGGGGGACAGGTTTTTAGGGCAGACCCCAGGGGCCTGCTGACACTACTAAGACTTTGGATTTTGCTCAGGATCGTAGAACTTCGTTGGGAAGTTATGAGGTCTCCAAGGCAATTTCATCCCCGTGGTGTGGAGCCTGGTCTATGTGCATGCAGTGGTTTCCATAGCCATTAGGCAGACTCCTTGTTTTAGGAAAACTTATATAGATTTTGGTACATAAATGAGAGGCAGAGCTGAGCCCATTGAAGTGGGGATGGGGGCCTGGAGCCCAGCCCTCTCAGTGGAGGCCTGGAGTTGATGCCAGGAGCACAGAGAGAGCAAGTGGACCCCTGCCTGTCCAGTCTGTCAGAGCCACTTGAGATGGGACGTCATGATACTCAGGAGGTATAATGAATGTGCCCTTGTGCCCTTTTCTTTCTCTTTGAACTTGTGTTGCTGAGCAGGAAATTGAAGGATGTCCCATTACTGCCCTCCTTGGATTATGAGAAACTGAAGAAGGATTTGATTTTGGGGAGTGACCGCTTGAAAGCCTTCTTGTTGCAGGCTCTACGCTGGGTACGTACCTTTTTCTTGAAATGGAAAAAAAAAAAAAAAAAAAAACCATGCTGGTTTTCTTGACTGGCTCCCTTGCTTGTGTCTTTCAACTCATCTTCTCAAAATCTTTCTTCCTGCTGCCTGCTGATACAAAGAGCTAAAATTAAAAACTCAGCTTCTGACGATCACTGTGGTCTCTAAAAAAAAAAACCCTTATACTGACATCATAGTTGCCGTAACACTCACTTGATGATTTGATACATGCAATTTCCAGGCCCTGGAGTCACCCTGTCCTCTGGCCCTTCCCTGGTTGTGAGCCAGACCCACAGCTGGTGGTGTCAGCCTGTTAGAGCTCGGGGTCCCTCTCATACTGGCCCCCACAGAAACCTCCAGATTTAGGTATTCCCGTGTAGCCACATCAAGAGAGAAAACTTGTTAATAAGTCTTTAAGGAAAATAAAGCCTAAATAGCGGCTTTTCTGGGGATTCCCTGGGAGTCCCAGTGGTTAGGACTCTGCATTTCCACTGCACAGGGCACTGCTTCTGCCAACAGGCAAGCAAAAAAAGAAAAAAAAAAAAGCTTCATTAAAAAAATAAATAGAAACTTCCCTGGAGGTCCAGTGGCTAAGACTTTTCACTCCCAATGCAGGGGGCCCGGGTTTGATTCCTGGTCAGGAAACTAGATCCCACATGCTACAACTAAGACCCACTGTACCCAAATAAAAATGAATAAGTAAATAAATAAATGGTTGCTTTCATCCCCAGTCTTCAGACTGGTCACAGTTAAGGCAGTGAATCCCAAGTCTATTGGTCTCAAACCTCTTGACAGGGTCAAAAATTACTGACTCCCAAGCCTTTTGGTCTCAAATCTCTTGACATGGTCAAAAATTACTAAGGAACTCAAAGAGCTTTTGTTTGTATGAATTCTTTTCTGCCAAAATTTATAGTATTAGCAGTTAAAATTGAGACAATGTATATGTATTAATTCATTTAAAATGAATAATAAGAGGACTTCCCTGGTGGTCCAGTGGTTAAGATACCACACTTCCATTGCAGAGGGAGCAGGCTTGATTCCTGGTCAGGGAAATAAGAGCTCATATGCCGTGCGTGTGGCATGACCAAAGAATATAAATAAATAAATAATCACTAATAACCGAGGACATAACATAAATACCATTTTTATGGAAAGTAACTATTTTCCAAACTAAAAAAATTAGAAGTCTGACATAATTTTGCATTTTTATACATTTCTTTAATGTCTGGCTTGATGGAGGACAGCTGAATTCTCATCTCTGCCTCTACATTGTCACAGTATCACCCTTCATCTAGCCTCTGAGAAACTGATCATTAAAAAGACAAAACATGTCTTAGTATTATTATAGAAATAATTGTGACCTTGTAGATCCCTCTGCAGGGACTCTGGGGACCCCCAGGGTTCCCCAGACTATACTTTGAGAACCGCTGGTGCAAGCCAACACCGGCTCACTCCCTAACTGAACAGTCTACTCTGATCGACCCGCAGCAGTGTCAGACCTCTTCAGGGATTCCCACATTTCAGGCTCTCTTGACATCAAAATGCCTTCGTGTCATTCCCCGTCTCTGGATAAAAATAGCTCTCCTCACGTGCACTCTGATGGCTGGTAGCACTTCCGGGAATGTGTTTTGGGGGAGAACTCTGAGTATGCATCCAGATCAGCAGGAAGAGTCCAGGAACCAGTTAGCATGTCTGCTCTGTCCAGTTGACTGGACTGGGTGGGGTGACGCCAGTAACCTGCCCAGAGGTTTGCTGCTGCCCTGGTTACCAGCCTCCTTGGGGCTCTTGAATTATCCACTGTGTTCTCGCTGTTGGTCTACACTAGTGGGCCTCATGGTGAGACCTGGTATTCCTTTGCTTACTGAATGACATTGTCATAGAACAAGCAGGAAAAACACACAGATCTTTATAAGATTCTGTCTGAGACCCCTCCAGCACCCCCACCTGAGCCCCACCACACCAGCCCGGCAGAGGCCCCCGAACTCAACAGACGAGCAGCAGCTCCTAGGTGTGACCGTGAGCAACACGTAGGTGAGAAGACACAGTGGCAGACTACCCAGAAACGAACGGTGCAGGTCCCCAGGGGCAGGTGTCAGAGACAGACTGGACCTGCTGCAGCCAAGGAGAGAAAGTGAAAGCCCCTCAGTCATGTCTGGCTCTTTGCAACCCCACGGACTATACAGTCCATGGAATTCTCCAGAATACTGGAGTGGGTAGCCTTTCCCTTCTCCAGAAGATCTTCCGAACCCAGGGATCAAACCCAGGTCTCCCACATTGCAGGTGGATTCTTTACCAGGTGAGCCACAAGGGAAGCCCAAGAATACTGGAGTAGGTAGCCTAATTCCTTCTGCAGCGGATCTTTCCCACTCAGGAATTGAACTGGGGTCTCCTGCACTGCAGGCGGATTCTTCACTAGCTGAGCTATCAGGGAAGCCCGCCAAGGAGAGGGGCCCTGGGAAAGAGAAGGGAAGGCAGTGCCAGGGGTGCCCCACACAGACGTGCATGCACACACAGTATCCTCAGCGGTGCTGTGCAGCCCCTCGTAGAATGAGTGTGCTCTGTGGGCCCAAATTGAACTGGGGTCTCCTGCACTGCAGGCGGATTCTTCACTAACTGAGCTATCAGGGAAGCCCGCCAAGGAGAGGGGCCCTGGGAAAGAGAAGGGAAGGCAGTGCCAGGGGTGCCCCACACAGACGTGCATGCACACACAGTATCCTCAGCGGTGCTGTGCAGCCCCTCGTAGAATGAGTGTGCTCTGTGGGCCCAGCACTCACTCACAGCCCTCCTCTTCGGGCACCTTCCTCAGCTGGACCATGCATCCTAGCCCGCACCACGCTCACAAGTCTCTTGAATCCTGAGAGTCTGCTTATCCTTCAAGGACCAACTCTTGAGCCACCTTCAGGGGAAAAAAAAACAAAACCCTCCAGGCACTGGGGAGCCCTCCCTTATCTGGTCCCTTGCAGCCCGTCTTTTTCCACTTTGACTGCTCAGGAGCGTATGTGTGTTAGGTGACGCCTACATCACCCTTTAGGAGGTTCCCTGTAATTTTTCATTCACTGACATGTCGGCTGGTTGACCAGCTGCCCAGCTGGGTGTTACTCATTTGGTTTGGTGAAAGGCATAGTTACTGGTGCCACCCGTGATGAGAAAACGCCTTTTCCCCACGTTCACACTTAGATCTCGCTACTCTTGTTTTAATTCCTCCTAGCGCTTGACCACATCACACCCCGGAGAGCAGAGGGAGACCGTCCTGCAGGCCTACATCAGCAACGACCTGTTGGACTGTCACAGCCACAGCCAGGTCGGTGGGAGACGGGCCAGCGCCCAGCCGGGGCCTGCCCTTCTGGGGAGGGTCTTAGAAGGAGGCAGCCCTTCGTTTCTATGCGTGTCTTCAGCGGAGAGATCCTATGTCAGCCTGGGGCTTCTGTTAGCTTCTGAGATCTGCTGTCCACCCTGGACTTCAGCCCACTTTTCACTTCTAATGCAGAGTCCTAATAAACAAGCTGGTACTGCCTGATCCAACTCTGCATCTCTTTTGTGCCATTTTTCTTTTCTTTTTTTTCTTCTCAAAGTCTCTGCTCTTGCCCTCATGCCACTGCTTACCATGAGTCTGAAAACTCAGCAGGACTTAGAATGGGCAAGGTAAAGAAGCAGGTTCCAGTTGTTTTCATCTGGGCCTGACTTCTACACGTCTTCCACACTATTTGTATAGAGCTTTGGACCAGATAGGTCTAATGGTGCAGTGGGGAAAGTATGGGGTTTAAAAGGACATGAACTGGTCTCAGATCTCTGCCCCACCAACAGCTGGCTGATGCCCTTAAGCAAGTTTCTGGCCTCAGGGAGCTTTCCCACCACCGAGTCACCTGCCTTGGGAGGTTGTGAGATGATTGTGCGAGGTCACATGTGGGATGGATGTGACGCGGCGCCCAGTGCAGAGGAGTCCACAGTGGTGGTTCTCCTCCCCACCCACCTCCACGTTCTCAGCCCTGTTCCCACACGGGGGGAGCATTGAGAGCTTGGCCGTGGCCTACAATGAGAGGATACCGCATCTCATTATTTCACTTGCATCTTTATCTAAGATGCTCTAAAAACCTTCATCTGCCTACTGTTAAGGGAGTGGAGTATCTGTACCTCTTAGGAACCTGATGAAACAGCCCCTCAAGGAGGCTTGTCACACGTGATGTGTCGTGTACACAGGCGGCAACTTTGAAGGCTTTTGTGTTTCTTCTTTGTACATAATCTTATTGCTCCCATGAAAGAGTTGTGTTAAGTATGAAAAATAGTCTCTCAAATTTTAGTTATTTTCTTTAACTTTGTTTTTTTTTGGTATTTGTAATGACATTGAATCTAGCTGAATTAGGCATTGAAGCAGCTGAATTATAAACTCTCCTGACTTATAAACTCAAATCCGGTTGAATCAGAATTCAATACTGATTCTTTCTGAATTATGATATTTCATTGAATCTAAGATGCAGTTTCCCCTGCCTCACGCTAGCATCTATAAGAATAACCGATGGCCTGTTGCAGTTTAAGTAGCAGTGCAGTTTTCTTTCTTGGTTGTGCATGAAAAAATATGTCCTCTAATAAAAAGAGTCTTAGGTTTTATGATACATGATATTTGTCAAAGTGCTGTAATCTTTATAGCCACTGAAGCTGTCATATCTTCCTCAAGTCATGATTTTTTTTTATTGGTATGGCTTATTTATTTTTCAATAAGAAATGAGCTGGAGTTATCTTAAGATGTCAGAGAATCTGCAGAATGGGGAAACTCCTTGGGAAACATGGATGCTGTGTCAGCATGACACCAGAATAAGTTGGGATATAAGTATTTGTCTCGCAGCTTGTTTATCCGTTTATCTATCGACAGACACTTGAGTTGTCTCTCCCTTTTGGCTGCTGTGAATAATGCTGCTTTGAACATGGGTGTGCACATCCTCACTCTTGTCTTAATCAGTTTCTTGTTTTTCTTTATAGTAGCCTCATTTGCATATGTCCCTAGAATAATAGTGTTTGATTTGGGGTTTGCTGAATATCAAGTACAAATCTTACTCTGCAAGGAATGGGTACTATTTCCAGGTTAGATGAAGGCACCTAGGGGAAGGTGACATGAACAAAATTGCTGGATTATAATCAGACATAGCTCCCCTGGGCTCTTATTGGTTCCTCTGGGGACACTGGTAGTGAGAGTCTGGAGAGAGTCTGGGGAAGCATAGGGCATCTGGCAGGGCTGAAATGTAGCCCAGGTACTGGTTATCTGGCAGCAGTATGTATGGCCAAGGGGAATGGTGAGGCACTCTAATTTGGGTTTTAAGCTCGCCTAGTCTGCTCATAGTTCTCAGGAGTTGATCACACTTCTGTGGGGTGAACAGACTTTCCACAGCTGGTCCACACAGCAGGGTGTGGATGGGGAGCTGAAACTTCATCAGCATGTGGGCAGGGATGTCCAAGTACACATGAGTCTGGGCTCACCAGCCCAGGTATGTTGTACTCTGCTTGAAAATATGTTACATGGTGAGCTACTGTGGAATCCTGGCTGTATTTACTATAACTGCATAGTCTGTGCCCTAGCAAAAACACGCCTAAGTATAATCCCAGCAGAAGTATGCCATATGTTCAACTGCAAGAGGTATAAGAATATTCATAGCAACAGTATTTATAAGAACCAGAACACTGGCTATAACCAAATGTCCATCAGGAGTAGAATGGATAAGTCACCTGCGATATATTTTTAAGATGGGATATATTGAGCCATTGGGCCATTGGGCTTCCCTGGTGGCTCAGATGGTAAAGAATCTGCCTGCAGTGCAGGAGGCCTGGGTTTGATCCCTGGGTGGGGAAGATTCCTTGAAGAAGGGAATGGACAGAGGAGCCTGACGGGCTACAGTCCATGGGGTCATGAAGAGTCGGACATGACTGAGCAAACAGCACTTTCCCTTTCATACACTGAACCATGGAAAGGAGCATATAGCATACAACATGGATGAGTCTCACAAACATGATATTCAATGGGAAAGTGAAGTCGCTCAGTTGTGTCTGATTCTTTGTGACCGCATGGATTGTAGCCTACCAGGTTTCTCCATCCATGGGATTTCCCAGGCAAGAGTACTGGAGTGGGTTGCCATTTCCTTCTCCAGGTGATCTTCCTGACCCAGGGATTGAACCCTGGTCTCCCACACAATAGGCAGACACTTTTACCATCTGAGCCACCAGGGAAGTCATTGAATGAGAAAAGTCAGATATAAAAGAATAAATACAGCATGGCTTTATTTATTAAAAAATGTAGAACAATACTAACCCATGATATAAGAAGCCAGGAGAGGTGCCCTTGGTTGAGATAAGGACCCTGGGAGGGCATCTGGGGCTTGGATAATCTGTTTCTTTTCTGATGTTGTTGTTCTGTTTCTTGATGTGACTGTCAGTTAGCCACATGTCCACTCTGTGAAAACCTATCAAGCTGTATACTCATGATCTGGGCAATATTCTGATGGATGTTATATTTCAATAAAATTTTTACCCAAACAAAGATGGCACAGTGGCAGTAGGAATCTTGGGGGTGACAGCCTTCAGTATGCCACTGTCTTGAGTCAGTCATTCAGCTTGCACCAGTGGCCCTCCACCTCTGGGGCAAAGCTGCCTTCCAGAAATTCTCTCTCCACCAAACATATATTGATTCCTTTCACCCCTTTCCTGAACTGGATCTCTGTTTCCAACATTCTATAATTGTCTTTTTGGTGGAGCACAGCCTTTAGTTAATAGCTTCTAGAGAAAGGATAGATTGGGGGAGTATATTTTTCGAGGCTGTGTATGTCTGAAAATATCCTTATTCATTGTGTAGAACTCTGAGTTGTAAATAGTCATCCTTCAGAATTTTGAAGATACTGCTTCACTGCCTTTTAGGTTTCAATGTTGCTTTTGAAAAGTCCAAAGCCTTTCTAATTCCTGACCCTTTGTATGTGAACTGCTTTTGTTTC
>SJYC01045238.1:0-11890 GCA_006408675.1 Madoqua kirkii | reverse complement strand
TGTCTGGTCCTGGGCTTTAGTTTGCTGGAAGATTTCTGATTACTGTTTCAATTTCTGTGCTTGTCATGGGTCTGTAATGGTGACCTATAAATACATGAATATTTTTAAATTCATAAAAGTACAATTAGAAGTACACTAAAGAGTATATCAACCCATGGCTGACTCTTGTCAATGTATTGCAAAATCCACTATAATACTGTAAAGTAAGTAGCCGCCAATTAAGATAAATTAATTAAAAAAACATAGTAACAAAAAATAAACTTGATTATTATTTCTAAAAAAAAAAATACACTGAAGAGTACATCAGTGTTATTTTACAGTATGTAGTAAAGATTTATCCTTGTCCAAAGAAAGGAGTGGACTTTTTTTCTTGTTCCTGTGATATAATGTCAAGTCCTTAGAACTTTCTGAGTGATAGTGATACCATGTAGGGCCCTGTGGGGCTCCTGGGCACAAGGCCTTTGTGTTCCTCATTTCTTAGATATTAGGAAACAGCCTTCATTCAGCATCCATGACTTTCCTTGATTTCCAATAAGCATATTCAAGCAGTTGTTAATTAGAGAAATGAGAGGCTATGGGACCAGGGAGAAAGAAATTGTCAGAGGCTGCTGTGGGGCAAGGTTCTGTTTCTGCATCAATGGACACACACAGCAATATCTTGGAGCTATTCTGTAGATTCTGAAATGCCCAGGTGTGAGAGAAGTTATGGTATGCTGCCCACAAGCATGTAGACTCCAGACCAGTTAAACCTGAAGGTTTATGATGTTGACTCCTTGGTGGCTCAGAGGTTAAAGCATCTGCCTGCAATATGGGAGACCTGGGTTTGATCCCTGGGTTGGAAAGATCCCCTGGAGAAGGAAATGGCAACCCACTCCAGCATTCCTGCCCAGAGAATCCCATGGATGGAAGAGCCTGGTGGGCTACAGTCCATGGGATCGCAAAGAGTCAAACACGACTGAGTGACTTCACTCACTCACTCACTTCACCACCAATCCATGTCTAGGAGCTGATCATGCCTTCTTTTACTATAAAACTTGTCACCATATTCCTCAAGTTGGGGACAATGGTTTTGAGGGCATGAGCTCGTTGTGCCCCCTTTGTCTGGCAAAGCGATAAAGCTATTCTTTTTTATTTCACCCAAAATGTTGTCTAGATGGAAGAGCCTGGTGGGCTACAGTCCATGGGATCGCAAAGAGTCAAACACGACTGAGTGACTTCACTCACTCACTCACTTCACCACCAATCCATGTCTAGGAGCTGATCATGCCTTCTTTTACTATAAAACTTGTCACCATATTCCTCAAGTTGGGGACAATGGTTTTGAGGGCATGAGCTCGTTGTGCCCCCTTTGTCTGGCAAAGCGATAAAGCTATTCTTTTTTATTTCACCCAAAATGTTGTCTCTGAGATTTGATTCGGCTCCAGTGTACAGAGAAGCTGAGCTTTTAGCATGAACAGGAGTGTCTGTTATTCATAATGGGCTCCTTAACTACATCTGATAGTTCATGCTACTGAGACAACTTATAATGAGCCTCTCAGACCAAGTGGTATCAGCCTGATCTCTTGGGACAGGAGGAGATTGCTAGAAATTGAGTTCAACCGCATAGGCAATCAATCAATCACTCATGCCTATGCAATGAATCTCCAATAAAAATCTCCAGGAAAAAAGCACATGTACACTGGGAAGGTAAATATTAATACATCCTGGAGACAGTGGAGGTCTTGCATGTGGAATCCTCCCATATCCTTTCCTATGAGTCTCTTCCATTGGATCTGTGCCCCTTTTCTATAATAAACCGTAGCTGTGAGTATAATCGCCTTCCAGATGGCTCAGCAGTAATGAATTCGCCTGTAATGCAGGAGACTCAAGAGACACTGATCTGATTCCTGGATTGGGAAGATTCCCTGGAGGAAGGCACAGCAACCCACTGTAGTATTCTTGCCTGGAGAGTCCCAGAGACAGAGGAGCTTGGTGGGCTATAGTGCATGAGGTTGCAAAGAGTCCGATGTGACTGAAACAACCGAGCATATGAGTATGATAGCACTCAGGGAGCACTGTGAGTCTTTGCAGTGAATTATCAACTTGAGGAAGGCTTTGGAAAGTGCCCTGAAATTGAATTGGTGTCAAAAGTGAGGGGTAGTCTCAGGACTCAGTGATCTTCAACTTCGTAGTGTTAAAAACAAAATTCAACCTAGTAATTTTGAAACTCTAATTGCCTTTATGCAGCATCCCACCTAGCAAGCAGGAAGGCACTCTGTGAAGTGCTGAATGTAAGGTATCTATAGGTAGAAACTGGGCAGGACAAGAAGGTCATTAGAAAAAGATAAAAATAAACGGATTGTTTCAGGTCATTTCATCTTCTTTTGGGGTGGGGGAGGGAATAGCAGGGGTTTTATTATGCTGATCAGGAAGTTCCATGCTGGTTGGTTTAAAATTCTACTCTTGAGAGAGTCTGAAACTGAAATTCAGTTAAGTATTAAGTCTAGGTGGGTCTTACAAGTGACTCCATTTGGAGTCTGCTTCTTTTCAACAGTAGTTAGACTAACTCCTTGTAGATGGTGTCAGAAATTGTGAGAAGACGAGGAAGTCTAAAGGACTGTGAACTCAATCCTCAGAGTTTGGCTAATTCTGTATACATACACAATAATAAATGATTCTGCACAGTTCATTTAAATCTCTCATTACTTACTTTCTGGACATGCAAAGGATTACCTCCCTCAGAGGTAAATTTACCATGAAGTTAATGAAGCTTATGGTCCAAGACCCTCATTTGCAGGAGCAGCTTCCAAATCCTGGAAGGGAACATAGCGATGTGTTCCTTCAAGTAGTCATTCGCTTCTTTTTGAATTATCCTCAACAGAAGTAACTAATCTAACTCAAACCAAATCTTTGTGGAAGTTAATGCTAAAGCAAATTGTTGAAGGATACACTTTAATTTAAGGAAATTTTGTGGTTGGTAAGGGTTTACATACAGAGCACATCCCAAATACTTGTTTTTTGGATAGCCTTAATTTGTTTTTTCAAAATTGTAACCTTATTTCAAGTCTTTTGAATATTGACTTTTAAATACTATATTAATTACATTTAATTTATCCATTCTTCTGTCAATGGACTTTTAGGTTGCTTCCATGTGCATTTTTAATTAATTAATTTGACTACACTGGTCCTTAGTTGCACCATGTGGGACCTAGTTCCCTGATCAGGGATCAAACCCAGGCCCTCTGCATTGTGAGCACAGAGTCTTAGCCACTGGATTACCAGCAACATCCCTCCATGTCTTGACTATTATAAAATAGTGCTGCTATGAACATTGATTGGGGCACATGTAGCTTTTCAAATTGGAATTTTCTCCAGATTATGCCTAGAAATGGGATTGCAAGATCATATAGTAGCTCTATTTTTAGATTTTTAAGGGAAACTCTGTACTGTGGCTGCAATAGTTTACATTCCACAAAAGTGTAAGAGTGTTCCTTATAATCCACACCCTCTCCAGCATTTATTAGTTGTAGACTTTTGGATAACAGCCATTCTGATTAGTGTGAGGTGATACATCATTGAAATTTTGATTTGCATTTCTCTAATAATTAGTGACATTGAATATTTTTTCGTATGGCTTTTGGCCGTCTATCTCCTTTGGAGAGATGTTTATATAGGTTTTCTGTCCAGTTTTTGAGTTGGTTGTTTTTATTATTATTATTATTATTAAGTTGTATAAACTGTTGGTATATTTTAGAAATTAATTCCTTGTTGATAGCTTCATTTGCAAATATTTTCTCAGTCAGTAGGCTGCCTTTTCATTTTGTTTATGGTTTCCTTTGCTGTGCGAAAGCAGTTCAATTAGTTCCTATTTGTTTATTTTTGTTTTTACTTCCATTGCTCTAGGAGATGGGTCCAAAAAATATTGCTGAGATTTATGTTAAACAATGTTCCTGTTTTCCTCTAGACATTTTATAGTACCCAGTCTTATATTTAGGTCTTTAATCCATGTTGAGTTTGTTTTTGTGTATGGTGTTAGGAGGTGTTCTAATTTCATTCTTCTACATGCAGTTGTCCAGTTGTCCTGGCACCAATTATTGAACAGATTGACTTTTCTTCATTATTTTTCTCCTTTGTGATAGCTTAATTGATCATAGGTGTGTGGGTTTATTTCTGTGCTTTCTATCCTGTTCCATTGATCTACGTATCCTTTTTTTTTTGTCAGTTATATACTCTTTTGATTACTGTATCTTTGTAATAATAATCTGAAATCAGGGAGCATGATGCTTCCAGCTCTGTTCTTTTTTCTCAAGATTGTTTTGGTTATTTTGGATCTTTTGTGTTTCCATACAAATTTTAAAACTTTTTGTGGACAAATATAAGTTCATCTGATTCTATGCTTTGAAATAAAGGGGATTATTTTGTTTTGTATGCTTTCATAAGACTTCCACATACATTCATGACATGGTAAAAATATTTTATCAGACTATATGATCTAATTTATAGTTGAAAGATATGGTCAACTTAGCACAGCTTTAGGAAAAATTTATATGCAAGTAATATTCTACATGGGCTTCCCTGGTGGCTCAGGTGGTAAAAAAAAAAAAAAAAATCTGTCTGCAATGCAGGAGACCGGGCTTGATCCCTGGGTCAGGAAGATCCTCTTTGGAGAAGGGAATGGCTACCCACTCCAGTAGTCTTGCTTGGAGAATTCCATGGACAGAGGAGCTTGCTGGGTTTATAGTCCATGGGGTTGCAAAGAGTCAGACAGGACTGAGAAACTAACATAAACAACATAACATTCTACAAAAATGACTTTTTCTCCAACAGTTACAAATAAATACACACACTCAAATTGTCAATTAGCAGGCATGGTAGCCACAAGAAAGTGACATGGATTTACAAATGTGTGTGTGTGTGTGAAGTCGCTCAGTCGTGTCTGACTCTTTGTGACCCTGTGGACTGTATCCCACCAGGCTCCTCGGTCCATGGGATTCTCCAGGCAAGAATACTGGGGTGAGTTGCCATTTCCTTCTCAAGGGAAACTTCCCAACCCAGGGATCGAACCCAGGTCCCCTGCATCGGAGGCAGATGCTTTAACCTCTATACATAGCTCCTACCATACGCTAATAAATGTGTTATTTATTATAACTGAAGTATATTTCTTTAAAGGCTACAGTTTAATTCTTTGGAAACAAATACTTATAAAAGATATAACATAGTTATATTTCCTCTTAAATAAAACTTATTGGACATAATTTAACTTTCAGGTTAATCAGGTTCATTGAATTAAATACCAACAATTACACTACCATCTACATGATACTGTGTTGTTTTCAGAGCCAATTCTTGTATTTCAACTTCTCTGATTCAATAATAATGCTGTGGTTTTTGAATCTTTGTCTCTCTGTCTCTTTACCATCCTGCTCCCTTCCTTTCAGTGCCTACTTCTAACAACACAACCTCCAAACATACTTCAACTTATTACTTCTAAACTTTTATGACTTGAGAAATCAGTTTAATTTGAATTTTGTAGAAAATAATAGTAAATGGCTCTAAGGTCCTAAGGATATGTTTGTGTGGCTGAGGGGCCGTGTGGTGGTGGGAGTTTGACTAAAGCAGTGTTCATTTTTGTGAGAATTTCAGTATATATAATTGGACCTCATAGGAAGATCTTTTAGTTTCTTCCTTCCTGGTTTTTATGAATATTTCCGATTGCTAAAGTTACTGTTTGTCGGATGATGGAGAAAGTAATGGAATTCCAGACAAAGATCTACTTCTGGTCCATTGATTACACTGAAGCCTTTGACTGCAAACTGGAAAATTCTTAAAGAGGTGGGAATACCAGATCACTTTACCTGAGAAACCTGCATGTGGGTTCAGAAGAAACAGTTACAACCCTACATGAACAACCGATTGGTATAAAATTGGGGAAGGAGTACAAAAGGCTGTATATTGTCACCAAGCTTATTTAACTTCTATGCAGAGAATATCATGCAAAATGCCAGGCTAGATGAATCACAAGCTGGAGTCAAGGTTGCCTGGAGAAATATCAACAGCCTCAGATATGCAGATGGTACCACTCTAATGACAGAAAATGAAGAGGAACTAAAATGCCTCTTGATGAAAGTGAAAGTGAAGAGTGAAAAAGCTGACTTAAAACTCAACATTCAAAAAACTAAGATCATGGTATCCAGTCCCATCACTTCATGGCAAATAGAAGAGGAAAGAGTAGAAGCAGTGACAAATTTCATTTTCTTGGGCTCTGAAATGACTGCAGATGGTGACTGCAGCCATGAAATTAAAAGACACTTGTTTCTTGGAAGGAAAGCTATGACAAACTTAGACGGCTTATTAGAAAACAGAGACATGACTTGGCGACAAAGGTCCATATAGTCAAAACTGTGGTTTTTCCAATAGTCATGTGAGAGTTGGACCATAAAGAAGGCTGAGCACAGAAGAACTGATGCTTTCAAACTGTGGTGCTGGAGAAGACTCTTGAGAGTCCCTCAGATTGCAAGGAGATCAAACCAGTCAATCCTAAAGGAATCAACTCTGAATATTCACTAGAATGACTGATGCTGAAGCTGAATTTTCAATATTTTGTCCACCTGACGTGAAGAGCTGACTCATTGGAAAAGACCCTGATGTTGGGAAAGATTGTGGGCAGGAGGAGAAGTGGGTGACAGAGGATGAGATGGCTGGATGGCATCACCAACTCAAAGGATGTAAGTTTGAGAAGTCTTTGGGAGATAGTGAAAGACAGGGAAGCCTGGCATGCTGCATCTCACTGAGTCTCAAAGAGCGGGACATGATTTAGTGACTGAATAACAACAGCAGAGTTACCAAAAATGATTCTTTAGATGAAAGATAGATTCCTGAATTTGAAAATATCCTGTGTAAGTAATTATATGCCATGCAGTCATATAGGTTCGTTTTATTTGTAATATATGAGTAAGTCTATAAATTATCTCACACGATCCTTGGAGATTGATGACTAGCCATATTTGGGTAAAGCATGAAGTTGCCTGTGAAGGCTAAAGAGTTTGAGAAGACCCAAAGGTCTAATCCAGGTGAATTAAGTACAATCTCATGAAAATGAGACTAAAAGTTGAACTCGAGAACAGTGATTCTTAACCTTTTTTGCTTCAGGATTTCTATGGGATTTGCCATGCTCTCATGAGTTATAGTCGGAGAAAGCAATGGCACCCCACTCCAATGCTCTTGCCTGGAAAATCCCATGGATGGAAGAGCCTGGAAGGCTGCAGTCCATGGTGTCGCTAAGAGTCGGACACAACTGAGTGACTTCACTTTCACTTTTCACTCTCATGCATTGGAGAAGGAAATGGCAACCTACTCCAGTGTTCTTGCCTGGAGAATCCCAGGGACGGGGGAGCCTGGTGGGCTGCCGTCTATGGGGTCGCACAGAGTCGGACACGACTGAAGCAACGCAGCAGCAGCAGCGAGTTACAGTTGTGTTGCTAGGCCTTCTATTCGGCGGCAGGGGATAACTTTCTAATCAGAATATTTTTTGTGACAAATCACCTGTAGATGAAAAAAAAATTTTTTCCCTTTACTCTTCTAGGTTCTTGGCTGAGACACCCTATAATAAAAGTCAGAATAATAAGAGAAAACCAAAAAGTTTAATACCATATATACCTGCTCTATGCACTGGAGAGATTCACAAGAACTAACTCCTGGGAATGGCCCGCATCGTCACCTTAAATTCCATCTCCAGCTAAAGACAAAGAAGATGTTGAGGGTTGTGGAGCCAGTTATAGAAGCATATGAGGAAAAGCTCACTAGACGAGGCTATGGTGGGTATGCAGATTTTAGTAACTGCCTTCTCCATTCATAAATTCCTAGAGATTTAGTCATCTAAATAGTGCGGTACCGAGAGGGAGCCACTCTTACAAGTGGAGATTTCCCTTATAAGTATAAATTTCCCTAACAAGGGCAATTTTTACTCTATTTCTAGATATCCTCTTGTTTCTGCAACCTCTCAAAAATAATCAGCCCAAAATAATTTCTATGCTAAAGGGCACATTTTGGGTGTAATATTCTGCTCCCCTTACACTCAACTATGTTCCTGAACATAACAGTGTAGCTTCAGGTAAGGCTTGATCCTGCAGCTCATTCAAGTCCCAAAGGAGCCTATTTCTTTTGGCATCTCTGCTGTCTTCTTTGATGTAATTTGTCATCAAATTACATTCATTTTATAGTCCCAAGATGGCTGTCAGTAGCACTCAGACATACATGCCTCCTTTCATTTGTGGCAGAAAAAACAGTGACTATCTTTGCCCCAACATTCCCAGCAAAACCCCTGAGATTCACTCTAATTACATTGACTTCACTCACATTCCCACTCTTGAATCAAACTCTGTGGCTAGAGGGAAAGAATAAGCTTATTGCATTCACCTATAGCTTTATTTTCTAAATGTAGGAAACTCAAGTACCTGTATAAGCGAGTAAAGGAATATAAATTAAGAAAAATGGGCCTAATGGGGACTTCAGTATATAGGACAGCTCCGGTCCCATACAAAGGGCTCAGGCCTTACTCAGATCCATGCAAGTGATGCCATGCTCAGAAAAATTAGTGTTGGTAGGTATTTTGATTTTCAAAGAAAAGTTGTAAATCCAGGGTTTTATGTGATGTTCCATGATTTGTTAACATTGATATCTAATTCTAAACTTTTTATATACAGATATAACTCATTTTATTGCACTTTATTGCACTTTGCAGATACTGCATTTTTTACAAATTGAAGTTTTATGACAACTTTGCAACCAGCAAATCTATCAGCATTATTTTTCCAACAGCATTTGCTCACTTCATATCTATACATTGCATTTTGGTAATTCTCACAACATTTAAAATTTTTTTCATCATAATTAGATTTGTTATGATGATTTGTGATCTTGATATAACTATTATAATTGGGCATTCTTATTGGTAAAATAGTTTTAAATTTATATATGTAAATTTTTTTTCCTATTATACACTGAATAGAATTTAGTGTTAACATTACTCTTACATGCATTGGGAAACCAAAAAATTCATGCGATTCACTTTATTAGGATATTTGCTTTATTGTGCCTATGTGTGTGTGCCTAGCTGTTTCAGTCGTGTGTGACTCTTTGCAACCCCATGGACTGTAGGCCACCAGGCTCCTCTGTCCATAGGATTTTCCAGGCAAGAATACTGGAGTGGGTTGCCATGACCTTCTCCAGGGGATCTTCCTGATCTAGGGATCTAACAGCATCACTTTCATCTCCTGTATTGCAGGTGGATTCATTACTGCTTAGCCACCAGAGAAGCCCTTTTGCTTTAGTGCATTGAACCCAACTCTCAGTATCTCTGAAGTGTGCCTGCACTATACCATAGGCCTATGAAAAAGCACGGGCTTCCCAAGTGGCACTAGTGGTAGAGAACCCAACTGCTAGTGCAGGAGACACAAGAGACTCAGGTTTGATCCTTGGGTTGGGATGATCCCTTGGAGGAGGGCATAGCAACCCACTCCAGTTTTCTTGCCTGGAGAATCCCATGGTGAGAAGAGCCTAGTGGGCTACAGTCTATGGGGTCACAGTGTCAGACACGACTGAAATGACTTAGTACACATGCATGAAAAGCATATGTGGCAGAATCAAGATTAGCGGGATGAAACTTATGCCCTCAAAAATCAAATGTAATGATCTGCTGATGCAAGGATTCTTATCCATTGGATGATTGTCTTTCTCATTGTCCATTAATCAATTGGTATTTTGGTTTTCCATTTTAGTCTCTGTGAGCTTGCTTATTTTGAGTCCTTCCCTGAGGGACAGATCATATCTTAGTGTACCAACTAAATCAAATATATAAGCCTATAAGAATGAGAATACACAAGAAATAATAAAATCACTAAAGTCATTGTCTCTTTCTGGGATCACGAAAGCCAGTCAGGCAGCTCTCCCAGAATCACCATCAGTTACTTGCACCGTTACACATTTGTATGTAATGCCTTTTCTTAGAAACAACCAATCAAACAAAAAGTTTTCCCCAAAACCTATACTATGAAAGGTTCCCAACAAATTTTTTAATGATGTTTTTTTTAAAAAATGTATATTTAGAGGAGGTAATAAAAATTTCCCTCTACTTTTCTATTTTCTTGGCTGAAATTGTTGCAGGAAGGGGGACCCCTTCCAAGGTCCGAGAGTGGATCCTTGTCTTAACACTTGGAAATGAGTTGTCTGAGGACATACATGTTGACAAAGTAAGAGACTTTATTGGGAAGGGGCGCCCAGGCAGAGCTCAGATATGAGGACCCAGGAGGACTGCTCTGCCTGGTGCTTTGCAGTCTCAGGTCTATGCTAATTCGGTTAGTTTCTGGATTATCTTTGGCCAATCAGTCTGATTCAGGGTCCTTCCTGGTGGCTCGAATATCACTCAACCAAGATGGATTCCAGTGAGTAGGATTCTGGGAGGTTGGAGGCATTTCTTCTATTTTGCTCGCTTCACTTCAGTCATGCCCAGCTCTGTGTGATCCTATGAGCTGTAGCCTACCGCACCCCTCTGTCTATGGTGTTCTCCAGGCAGGAGAACTGGAGTGAGTAGCCATGCGTTCCTTCAGGGGGTCTTCATAACCCAGGGATCGAATCTGCAGCTCTTATTTCTCCTGCATTGGCAGGTGGGTTCTGTACCACTAGCGCCACCTGGGAAGCTTTCCCAAATTCTGGTTGGTGGTAGCTTGTTAGTTCCAAGTTCCGTACCAGGATCTCCTGTTAAGATAACTGGCAAAAGTGGCTGCTACCTTGCCTGGCCAGACAGTTTTGGTCAGTGGTTCCCCTAACAACTCCAGTCACCAGTAACAAAAAGACAGATGAACAGAAGAAAAATAAACTACATAGCACATAAGTCTGTATGGAAGCCTCATAAAGATATGACTCAAAAGGCTGCCAGACAATAGAGGCTTTCTATCATCCTGGGCTAAGGAAAGGGACAGGAATCTGGGATTTCAAAGGAGGGAAGGCAATTCAGAGGAAGGTGAGAAGAGAAAGTGTTTGGTAAACAAAGCTTGCCCAGCCAGGCAGATAAATCTCTCAGGTGAACAACCCAATCAAAAAATGGGCCAAAGAACTAAAAAGACATTTCTCCAAAGAAGACATACAGATTGCTAACAAACACATGAAAAGATGCTCAACATCACTCATTATCAGAGTGATAATCAAAACCACAAAGAGGTACCATTTCACGCCAGTCAGAATGGCTGCAATCCCAAAGTCGACAAGCAATGCATGCTGGAGGGGTGTGGAGAAAAGGGAACTCTCTTACACTGTTGGTGGGAATGCAAATTAGTACAGCCACTATGGAGAACAGTGTGGAGATTCCTTAAAAAACTGCAAATAGAGCTGCCTTACGACCCAGCAATCTCACTGCTGGGCATACACACCGAGGAACCCAGAACTGAAAGAGACACATGTACCCCAATGTTCCTCACAGCACTGTTTATAATAGCCAGGATACGGAAGCAACCTTGATGTCCATCAGCAGACGAATGGATAAGAAATCTCTGGTATATATGCACAATGGAGTATTACTCAGCCATTAAAAACAATACATTTGAACCAGTTCTAATGAGGTGGATGAAACGGAAACCTATTATAGAGAGTGAAGTAAGCCAGAAAGAAAAGCACCAATACAGTATATTAATGCATATATATGGAATTTAAAAAGATGGTAACAATAACCTTGTATGCGAGACAGCAAAAGAGACACAGATGTATAGAACAGTCTTTTGGACTCTGTGGGAGAGGGTGAGGGTGGGATGATTTGGGAGAATGGCATTGAAACATGTATAATATCATATAAGAAATGAATCGCCAATCTAAGTTCGATGCAGGGTGCAGGATGCTTGAGGCTGGTGCACTGGGATGACCC
>SJYC01045237.1:0-19964 GCA_006408675.1 Madoqua kirkii | reverse complement strand
GGTGGGATGATTTGGGAGAATGGCATTGAAACATGTATAATATCATATAAGAAATGAATCGCCAATCTAAGTTCGATGCAGGGTGCAGGATGCTTGGGGCTGGTGCACGGGGATGACCTGGAGGGATGGTGTGGTGGGGGGGGGCGGAGGTGGTAAGGGGGTTCAGGATGGGGAACACGTGTACACCCATGGCAGATTCATGTTGATGTGTGGCAAAATCATTGCAATGTTGTAAAGTAAAATAATAATAATAATAAATAAATAAAAATTGAAAAAAAAGGAAAAAAAGTGAGCTTCCTGCTACAGCTTCTTTTATAATGCAAATGTCCCTTACAAGAGTCATTTCAACTGTTTTCAGAGCTTCTCCTGTGTCTTCAGTATTTTAAAATAAGCCACTCAAAATAATCCTTTTGGGTGACATGTTCAGTTCCCCTTCATATGATTTGATTCACAAAAGTTTATTTAACCTTGATTTCTGAAAAAGATACCAATTACATAAAGCAAAGTACTCCTCTATGTTTAATTCATTTTTCCTAAGTTAAACTTGGAAATGTGTTATGTGGAAATCTGTTGGTTGCGAGTGTCAGAAGCCAAATATGAACCCAAATAAACAAAAAGGAGAATGTACTTGTAAAGTCAAAGGGGGATTTCAATGAGCTGTATACATAACTAGATCTAGGAGTTCTATTTCTCTCCATCCATCACTTCTGCTTATTTTCCTTCTTACATATCTCCCACTCCACAGAGGCACAGGCATGGCAGGATGACCCCAGACTTGCATGCAGTGATTTCAGCCAAAGCATCTTGGCTAGTCTGACCTGAATCATGTGATGATACTTGTACCAGTCACTGGGGCTAGAGAGATGGAGTATTCAGATCAGTCACATCAGAGTGAGTAAGAACACTCTTGCGTTGTAAGACTACTCCCAATGAACTGTGGGGCTGGAGAAGAGTCTTGATAGTTCCTTGAACATCAAGGAGATCAAACCAGTCAATCTTAAAGGAAATCAACCCTGAATATTCATTAGAAGGACTGATGCTGAAGCTCCAATACTTTAGCCACCTGATGCAAAGAGCTGACTTGTTGAAAAAGACCCTGATGCTAGAAAAGATTGAGGGCAAGAGGAAAGGGGGGCAGCAGAGGGTGAGATGGTTAGATAGTATCACCGACTTAATGGACATGACTTTGAGCAAACTCTGGGAGATGGTGAAGGACAGGGAAGCCAGGCATGCTGCAGTTCATGGGGTGGCAAAGAGTTGGACATGACCCAACAACTGAACGACAACAACAAATGTCCAGGACAGGATTAAGCCCATATGAACTGTTTTCCCCCAGGAAAAGAAGCCTATACTTGCAAGTTAGGGAAAAAAAAGGTGCTGATCAAAGGCAACACAGGTCCGCTATAGCAATTCACAGCCTTTATCTACTTCTGATAGAAACACTATTCAGCTGATGAAGAGGACATTCAAATATGTTTTAAATTAAACCCAAATTAAAATACAATGAAAGAGAATTTTCTTTGGTAATGTGAACTTCCTTGGAAAGTACAGTGCTACATTATTATATAAAGTACATAAATGGAAGAAACCCAGCTAATGATTCAGGCTATCCATCAAGTGATGTATTTTAAAGCCCTTCCTCTGCATTTCTGCTTCTCAGTCTAGTCTAGCTTAAGTCTCAAATTATGCCACTTATACCACATTTCTTAACTTAATAATTCAATCAGGAGATTATTGGTTGATTGAACAGCATTCTAAGCTCATGTGAGTCCATTGTAAAGTGAGTTATTGAGAAAGTATAAAAGGACTAGGGTAGGAAATACAGGTGGTAGACCGAGGGATAGAACCCAGGTCTCCTACATTGCAGGCAGATTCTTTACCATCTGAGACACCAGGGAAGCCCAGTATGTGTGAAAGTGAAATTATTAGTCGTTCAGTTGTGTCCAACTCTTTGCAACCCTATGAACTGTAGCCCGCCAAGCTCCTCTATCCATGGGATTTTCCAGGCAAGAATATTGGAGTGGGTTGCCATTTCCTTCTTCCAGGGATCTTCCCTGCCCAGGGATTGAACCCAGGTCTCCCAAATTGCAGGCAGATTCTTTACTGTCTGAGCCACCAGGGAGGCCCCCATAAAGGCTTGCAATAGCCCATTTAGGGATCAAACCCGCAACCTTGGCATTGTTAGCACCATTCTCTAATCAGCTTGTGGCTCAGCTGGTAAAGAATCTGCCTGCAATGTGGGAGACCTGGCTTGGGGAGATCCCCTGGAGAAGGGAAAGGCTACTCACTCCAGGGTTCTGGCCTAGAGACTTCCATGCAATGTATAGTCCATGGGGTCGCAAAGAGTTGGACACGACTGAGCGACTTTCACTTTCTCTGAAAAATAGTTTTAGCATCTAAAGTTACAAACTGCTATGCAGCTACGTCAGGCCTTCAGCAAGTGGACTCTGAGAGTCACTCCATAGGGTGATGTCTCTGAACTATCAGGAGGCAGAAGAAGGTAGTACAGGGTACTGCTTCAGTATCCAGGCTTTTTAGGTGTCACTAATCAGTTTGAAATTTGGGGACAGCAGTTTAGAGTCATTAAAGTGGTGAATGGAACCATGCTATTCTACTCCAAAATGTATCTCTTTGGCATGAGAATTATTTTGGGCTATTTTGAGACCGTAGACACAGGAGACGCTCTGAAAACAGAGTAGATGTCACCCTTTCCTGAGGGAAATTTAAATATATAAGGGAGATCTCCATTTGTAAGTGTTTCTCCCTGTCTGTACCAGCAAGAGGGTGGCTATAAATTTCTAGAAACTCATATTGACGGAGAAAGCAACTTTGTATTAAGTACAAAGTAACTTTGTATTACAACCTTATCCTTGTTTACTGTGCTTTTCCTGGTCACCTCCCATAACTGGTCTCTCCCAATCCCAGTATCTTCTTTTGTATTTAGATGGAGGTAGCATTTAAGGTAAAGTCTTGGCCTGTCTCACCCTGGGGAGTTACTTAGTTTTCCTGGCTATCTCCCATGTATATAGGTGGTATACATATTATGAACTTCTGTTTGTTTTTCTCTTGTTAATCTTTTACTACTGGGGAGTCTCAGTCAAGAACCTAGAAAAGTAAAAGGAAAACTGTTTTCCCTGCCCTACAGAATCACTAACGTGGTAAACAGAGGCCAACGATGGCATTGCTCTTCCCCCAAAGGAGTCAGCACTCGGCTGTCCCAGGGTCTAAAATTCTAACTGTAGAATTCCTGCATTTAATTTAAGCCTCTTCCTTTTCCCGCAGTGCTCTTTTAAAGTAATTACCATTCCTGCTCCCAGAGGTAACATACGATGTGATCAGGCCAACCCCAAATGACTGTCCTTTGCTCTCTAGTACAGCCTTGCTCCACTAGTGTCCGCTCCACTCACACCCTACTCACTGACCCGTGTTCCTATGTAGCTGCCCCCAGCCTCAGCTAGTGATTGCCGTATCCTGCCGCCGTCTGCTGCACATGGTGGGGTGTTGCTCCAGGAGCTTGCTTCAGTCATGGAAGGTCCCCCTATTGATTTAAACCATTGATGTCTCTGTTGCCAACACTGGGCTGTCTCTTTTTTCTTAAAGCCACTCAAATACAGGGCTTCCAGGCCTGTGGGGTGCAGCCCAATACATATTAAGATATTCCATATATGAGTGGTATTTATTTGATCTCTTTGTCTTCTTATAAGAGGGACATTTACTTATATATTTTGAGATGTCTGGGAATCTGGAGCTGGGGGTGGCACAGAAAATGTGCTGAAGACAAATTTTATAACTGCTCAGATTTGCCAGAGTCTGGCCCTTCTGCCAATCAATTTCTCAGCTCCTCAAAGTGGAGGTCTCTCAAGCGCTAGTGCAGAATCCCGTTTAATACCCTTAAGGTGTTACAGCCACTAAACCTGAAGGCTTGCCCTAGTGCAGTGAGAGTCTAGGCTGTAATTTTGGAAGGGATATGGGCGTCAGGATAGTCCCAGTGGCCTGGGAGTTAGGTGGGGGAGCCAGTTAAGAGGTGACCAGGAAAAGCACAGTAAACAAGGATAAGGTTGTTACACAGTTCATGTCAGAGCCTTCTCCTTGACAATATTATGTAGTGATTTAGAGCCAATCTTTTCCTGGTAGAGAGGGGGAAACACCCTTACAAATGGAAATTTTCCTCATAAATGTATTTTACCCTCAGGAAAGGGCAAGTTATACTCTATTTTCAGAGAATCTTCTATCTGCAGCCTCTCAAAAATAATTAGCTCAAAAAAATCCTTATGCCAAAGAAGCATATTTTGGGGTGCCATATTGTGCTCCCCTTCAGAGGAGTATGCTGGAACAAAGACAGACACTAGAGCCATGCTCCAGTCTCTTTTGGGGAGAAGATCAGAGCACAGCCCTTAAGACAGAAGTTGGACACAATGTGCAGAGCAGGAATGCTTGAGTTCTATATGGAAGGAGAATTTGGTCAGTTACATTCTCTTAATATCTAATTATCCCTTCTTGTTATTATTTAACAAATTATTCCTCCCCCTTTTCATATATGATTCAAACATTTATAAAGTGCTATCACACCCCTGCTTAATGATCACTTAGCAAAGTGACATTTTAAATTCCTTTCATCTTTTCTTGTGACTCAGTCCCTTTCTTCTTTGAATTGTGTTGTTCTCTCATTGCCCGATGCTGTTCATTTTTCTTTCTGTTTCATTCTGGTGTTAAAATACTCCAATTAAATGCAGTGCTTATCTTGCAGGCTGTAGCCTTACTATTCAAGTTTGGGGAAGGTTACTTCCTTTAGCTAAATTCTACTTTCACATCTTCTTTCAGCATTTTTATTTCCACTGAGCTGTTATAGGGATGGTTTCAACTTCTTCAGTAACTGTTATAATATAGCCTTGCTTCTCAAGTTTTATTGTGCATCAAAATCATCTGTGAGTGTTCCTTAATAATGTGGTTATGTTGGGTCCCAGTTGGCCTCACAGGTGGTGCTAGTAATAAAGAACCTGCCTGCCTGTAGGATACATAAGACATGGGTTCCATCTCTGGGTTGGGAAGATCCCCTGGAGAAGGACATGGCAACCCACTCCAGTATTCTTGCCTGGAGAACTCCATGGACAGAGGAGACTGGTGGGCTACAGTCCACAGTGTTGCAAAGAGTTGGACAAGATTGAGTGACTTAGCCCACTCACACCTTGGGTCCCAGTATCCAGATTAAGTAGTTACCATTAGTTACCAGTCTCCCTTGTTAACAAACCCCCACAGGTGATTCAGATGCAGGTAATTCAGAGGTTACACTGAGAATGCTACTGTACAAGCATTAGGAGAGCCAGAAACCATTTTTCATTGGTCATATAGGCCAGTGTTTCATGAAATCACAAAATGATTTCATGTGGTTCACAGAGTATATAGACATTAAATAATACTGAATCACAGAGTGGGGAAGTTTTCCCTTTTGTGTTCTTTTTCAGTTCTCACTTTGGTACAAGTTCGTGTTCAACATTTCTGATGTGTTCTTTTCCTTTTGTAATAGTTTACTTGTCTACTTATTTATTTTATGATTTATTTCTGGCTGCCCTTGGTCTCTCTTTCTGTGTGTGGTCTACTCTCTAGTTGTAATGCACAGGCTTCTCGCTGGGGTGGCTTCTCTATTGCGGAGCTCAGGCGCTAGGTCTCCAGGCTTCAGTGCTCGTGGCTCCAGGGCTCAGCAGTCACGCTCGCAGCCTCAGGAGCACTGGCTCAGGAGCACTGGCTCAGGAGCTGGGCTGCACGGGCTTCGTTGCTCCATGGCACGTGGCAGCTTTCTGGACCAGGGATGGAACCTGGGTCCTGGGCATTGGCAGGGGGATTCTTAAGCACTGGAACATCAAGGAAGCCCTCTGTTGTGTTCTAAATACATTTTTTAACAAAGAAAAAGCAGGTCTCAAAGATATAGCCTCAGGAGCCTCTGCCAGGCAACAATAATTATCTAAATTTTAAGAACATTGTTTTATTCTCATTATATTTGTTTTTATTCTCACTTTCAATTTTTGATAAATAACGCTAATTTCCATTTAATAGAATGATATAACTCTTTTTTCAAATCAATACCTGAAAACATTGGTAAAAATTGTCTGGGGAGTTTGTAATTTCCTTGGTTCTGTCTAGTCGCAACAAAAATTTGAAGCAACGAATGGACCAGTGTTTCTGTTCTCAGATGGACCAGTGTTACAGCTCTGTGTTACAGCTCAGTTTTATTTAGAAAGTAAAGCAAAATACATCCTTGAGGCATAAGGGAATGCCGACCCAAAAGACGCGAAGGGGAGAGGCCCCCCAGCCCAATTTTGGCTCCTCTTTTTATATGTTTTTTCCCCTCCCCCTGGGCCTGCTCTATGTAAATTGGGCTGGCCAGGAGGGCTGTTTGTTTTACCTGAGGTCCTCCCTCACTCCAGTCCTCAGACCTTTCTTTGTTCTATTTTTCTGGGCTTGTCCCTTCCTTGTCTTTTAGCCACCACCATTCTGGACTTCTTTTTCCTATTCTAACTACCCAACATTCCCCCATCAAGAGATAGAAGGCCCAATTCTTTGGGAATAGGGGCATCGAGGTCTTTCTGACTACTTCCTGCTGAACTGGGATGGCAAGGGGCATTGGGCCTCCCCCTCAGAGTCCTTGTAGCAGTGCCCATCTAAGGGTGAGTGATATTTTGTGTGGTCAGCTGTATTTTTATATATCCTTGTTGAACTGGCACTGCATGTTGTAGCTTGTTGACCTGGGCAGAGACAAAGTGGGTTAGACAATTGATAATACATGGAAAAATCATAAGCAGCCTCAATATGGTGATAACAAGAACTAGTAGGGGCATTAGCCAACTCCAAATTTCCCATTGCCAGGAGGATTCCCCAAAGAGAGATTGTAGCCACCCCAAGAACTCTCTAGCTCATTCTTTGACATCCTGTAGGGTCTGAATGTTTTTTCTTGAGGACTGTGAGACTTTCTTGAACTTAATTAGAGGTATTTACCCAGAAACAACATGTCTCATTCAAGATGGCTTAAGTCCCTACTTGTTCAGGGATCAGGAGATCTATCTCCTGTCTGTTTTGGAGTACAATCCCTGCCAAGCTGTGTTGGCTGTTTAGAGCTTTTCTGAGAAATCGTATCCCCAGAAACTTAATTCTGGGGGTGTTCATTAGAATGACACTTATTTGTAGTTCTAAATAGGTATCTGAGAGCTCCCAGGGGCTCACAGGTGTATTGAGTCTCCTCTTTTCTTCAATGGCTTGACTTGTGAGTCTTGTCCTGGTACCTTGATTGCTGTGGGGGTAGAAAGTATTACAGGGTAGGGGCCCTTCCATGTGGGCTGGAGATGAGCCTTTGGGGACTCATCTTTCCAGACTTTAATTAGGACTTGAGTCCCTGGAGCATATAGTTGTGACTCTTTAGAATCTTTTGGGTCTTGGTTGACACCCCACAAGCATATATCCTGTTGGAATTGCCCAATGGCCATGGTGTAAGACTGGAGGGTCTGAGCCTCTGGATCTAGGAAGACGTCACTGACATAAACGAAAGATCTCCCATATAGTATCTCATAAGGACTAAGACCAACCTGTTCCTTAGGGGTAATACAGGTGCTAAGGAGAGCTATTGGTAAAGCCTCCCTCCATCTCAGGGAGGTCTCCTGGGTTATTTATTTTATTTTATTTTAAGAATTGGTTGGCTCTTTCTACGTTTCCTGAAGATGGGAGCCTCCAGGCACAATGGAGGTAATAAGTAATGCCCAATGCTTTAGAGACCACTTGGGTGACCTTAGAAGTAAATAATGTCCTATTATCACTTTGTGATGACCTGGGCAGACCAAATCACAGAATGATTTCATGGAACAGTTTTTTTTTGTTGTTGTTGTTTTGTTACCACTTCCTCAGCCTTCTCAGTCCAGGTGGGAAAGCCTTCAATCCATCCTGTGAATGTATCTATCATGACTAATAGGTATTTGTATCCTTGAAAAACTGATATCTGGGTGAAATCCATCTGCCAGTCCTCTCCTGGGTAGGTCCTACGTTGTTGGACATGTTGGGCCAACTGGGGTCTTTGAGCTCCTTGGGAGTTGTTTAACTGGCAAGTGAGACAAGAGGAGACCACTTGCCTTATATTCATTTGGAGACCTGTTCCTCTGAAAGATCTTTCTAGTAATCTTTGGAGGGCCTTTTCCTCTAAATGAATGGTGGCATATAAGGAGTTAACCAGCTTCCATTGGAGGTTTCCAGGAAGAAAAAGGAGTCCCTCCTTTTGGAACCACCCCATATAGTCTTGAAGGCCCTCACTCTTAGCTTTAAGAGTCTCACCTTCAGTATATGAAGGAGTTTCTGGCAAATTAGTCTGTGGAACTAAGGTGGCAACCTCTGTTAGGCCATTGTTCCTAATGCTGCTCTCCTAGGTGCCTGATCGGCTGCTTGGTCCCCTCATGCCACTTCTGTGCTCCCTTTTTGGTGTCCTTTACAGTGGGAGACTGAAACCTCAGTGGGCAGACGGACTGCCTCCAGGAGCCTAAGGATTTGATCACCGTATCTGACTGGGGACCCTCGGGTGGTCAAGTGGCCTCTTTCTTTCCAAATAGCAGCATGTGCATTTAGCACTAAAAAGGCATACGTGGAGTCCATGTAAATGGCTAGTCTTTTTCCTTTTCCCAGCTCTAAAGGTCAAGTCAGGGCTATGAACTCAGCTAATTGGGCTGAAGTACCTGGTGGCAAAGGTTTAACCTTTATGGTCTCAGAATTGGAGGCTACTCCATATCCAGCTCTTCTTTTTCCATCCAAGACAAAGCTGCTTCCATTGGTGTACCAGATTTACTCAGGACTGGTCAGAGGATCTTTCGACAGTCCCTCTCAGGGTTTTGTCAAGTGGTCCAAGGTTTCTAAATAAGAGTGAAAGGAGAGAGCCTTTGGGGGTAAGCAGGAGGCTGGCTGGGTTAAGAACCTCACAAGGGGATATAGTGAGGCTTGGATTTTCCATCAGCACTACTTGATATCTGAGCATTCTTTGATCTGACATCGATAAATGGCCTCTCCCATTTAGGAGTTGTTTCTCTTGGTGTCTGGTAAGAATAGTTATTTTTCCCCTAAAAGAGACTTTTAAAGCATCTTCTATCAAGATTGCAATAGCTGCAAGATTTCAAAGGCAGGGAGGCCAGCCTCAGGTGGATGGGTTGAGCTTCTTTGATAAGTAAACTACAGGCTGGTGCTAAGGTCCCAACCTTTGAGTTAACACTCCCAAAGCTATTCCTTCTTTTCATGGACATAAAGTTGGAATATTTTTTCTGGGTCTGGCAACCTCAAGGCAGGTGCTTGACTTAAGGCTTGTTTTAGTGTAGCCTCTGCCTTCTTTTAGGAGTTCCCCACATCAATGGGATTGAATCATTCCATCACTTCAAGCTTTCATATAAGGCCTGGGCAATTAGACCATAGTTGGGTATCCAGATTCTACAATACCCAGTTAGTCCCAGAAAAGCTTTCAATTGGTTTTGAGTTATGGAGGAGGGCAAATAGAGGATTCCTTGTAGCCTATAAGAG
The DNA here is from genome assembly GCA_006408675.1 of Madoqua kirkii. Lineage (NCBI taxonomy): Eukaryota > Metazoa > Chordata > Mammalia > Artiodactyla > Bovidae > Madoqua > Madoqua kirkii. The sequence goes on along the minus strand of SJYC01045237.1, from coordinate 10,430 downwards.
GACAGCCTCCTGGACCTGTGTGTAACTCCCAGGTAAGTGACCTTTGTCTCCACAATCTGTGCCTTGACATGGAAGACTTTATATCCCCTCTCTGCCAAAAAGTTTAGAACCTGAATTGAGTGTTGTTGGGCATTTTTCTCATCTGGAAAGCAGATTAGTAGGTCATCTACCTATTGTAATATTTTCCCATTAGGTCTCAGGTCCGGATATAGGAGATCCCAGCTAAGAGCCTGCCCAAACACATGACGGTTATCTCTGAACCCTTGAGGTAATACTGTCCAAGTCATCTGTTGGTGTTTTCCTCCTGGAGCCTCCTATCGGAAGGCAAACAGATATTGGGATTCTTTAGCCAGTGGTATGCAAAAGAATGCATCTTTGAGATCCAAGACTGTAAACCACTTGGCACTGGGTGGGATTTCTCTAAAGATTGCCTAGGAATTGGGTACTGTAGGATGGATGGGGATTACAGCTTCATTTATGATCCGGAGATCTTGAACCATTTGCCAGGTTCTGTCCTTTTTCTTTACAAGGAGGATTGGGGTTGTACACAATGAATTGGTGGAGGCCAATAGACCACAGGCAAGGAATTTATTAGAGGCTGTAGTCCTTTCTGAGATTCTCTTCTGAGGGGGTATTTTTTTCAGTTAGGAAACTGATTGGGGTCTCGGAGGACAATGATGACCAGTTCAGTTTGGTGGACTCATCCAAGAGTCCCCTGGCCCCTCACCTGGGGATTAATTTTGTCCTACCATAGTGTTTGGTTCCTTTCTATTTGAGAGGGTGTAATGTATTTTTCAGCAGTAACCAGAAGCTGTAGAGACCTAGGGGCTGAAAAGCTTCACATCACAAGGGTGGTCCTCAATTTAGTGAGTATATCTGTTCCCAATAAGGGATTAAGACACTCAGGGACCACCAAAAACCAGTGGGAAAATATTTGTCAATTCCAGCAACAAACAAGTGCTCGGTTGAATCTTTCAGTAATTATTTCCCCTGTAGCACCCAAAATGGTACAGGTTTGGGAGGGGAAGGCTCCAGAGTAGGAGGTCAGGACAGTAGCCCCTTGTGTCAACCAAAAAATTCTTGGACCTACTTGCCACATCCAGTTGTGCCCTTGGCTGCAGCCTCATGGTGGTTATCTGTGACAAGTGGGCTGGCTGGAGTGGGCTGCTTCAATCCTATTGAACCATAGTGAGGGAAGGCTTGGTGCTTGACCTTGAGGCTCTTGGGTCCTGAGGGCAGAGTGCTGCCCAATGTCTCAATTGATGGCATTTGTAGCAAGCCATTTTAGCACACGTGTCATGGTTTGGACACTCTTTGGCCCAATGCCCTGCCTGTCTACAGAACAGGCATTTGCCTGGTGCCTTGCCCTTCAAGGACTCGGGTTTTACCATAGGGCTTCCCTGGAGGGTGGCCAGCATCTGGGCACACCTTGTCTCTTTCCCTTTCTCCCTTTCCTGGGTCTTGGCCTCCCTCTCCTGTTCTCTGTTATAAAAGCTAATGGTGGCTGTCTGGTGCATCTCATCTAAAGAGGCAGCAGGATATTTCTGCTGTAGCTGTTGTAACTTTATCCTGATGTCTGATGCACACTGGGACAGGAATTTGTCCTTTAAAATCACTTGTTCCTCGTAAGAGTCCAAGCCCAGATTGGTAAACTTTTGGAGGGCCTCTTTTAGCCTTTCCAGAAAGGCGATGGGGTTCTCACTGGGCTCCTGAGTCACTGCTGAGACCCGGGCGCAGCTGATTACTGTTGGCTGGGCTGCTTTCAGTCTTGCCTTCACACAGGTCAGAAAATGACCCCTTTCCCAGACGTGCTCAGGGTCATTATAATTCCAATTAGGATCTGAGGAGGGGACTGCAGTTTCCCCTAGTGGGTATTTATTGCTTGACATGTAAAGCCCCATAGCATCCCTTGGGTTTCCTTTAAGACCCTAGCATGCTCAGAGTCAGATAAAGTTTGATTAAATATGACCATGATGTCCTTCCACATCAAGCCAAAGGCCAAGGTAACGTGTTGGAATCTATCTATATTTTGCCTGGATCATCTGTATAGCTTCCCAGGTCTTGTTTGATCTGCCTTAGTTTTAAGAGGAAGAAGGGCTTATGGACTTGAGTTGGTCTGAATTCTCCAGTTTCGACTAAGGGACATACTTGAGTTGGCTTTTGTGGAGGGAGTGCTCCTGGATATGAGGGCACATTTAGATACAAGGAAGGAGCACCAGGCAACTCGGGAGCCATGGGAGGTGAGCCTTCACCAGGGGGTTCCTTCTCTTGGTTGTCTGGGCTCACTTCTAGGATATACAACAATCCCATACTTAAGAGAGAGTTCCTCCATATCTCTTAGTCGGAAGAAAATTTGGACATAGGGGATCTCTGTCTCTGTTGGCTTTTGTGGAGGGAGTGCTCCTGGATATGAGGGCACATTTAGATACAAGGAAGGAGCACCAGGCAACTCGGGAGCCATGGGAGGTGAGCCTTCACCAGGGGGTTCCTTCTCTTGGTTGTCTGGGCTCACTTCTAGGATATACAACAATCCCATACTTAAGAGAGAGTTCCTCCATATCTCTTAGTCGGAAGAAAATTTGGACATAGGGGATCTCTGTCTCCCCTTGTCTTTTGCAGAATAAGTCTAGCTGCAGGATGGTATTGTAATTTAAACTCCCATCCTCAGGCCAGTGCTCCTTGTCCCCCAGAAGATACCATGTCCATGCAGTGGCACAAAAGAAATTTAAGCAACTTCTCCTTAGAGTTAGAGGATCAAACAGCTTCTAGTTATCAAGGATGCATCTCAAGTGCATCTGTCAGGAAGTGGATTGGTTATTTCCCATCTGAAAGACAGTGATGACAGGGAGGAAAAGAAAAAAGAAAAAACAATAGGTCTCCTTCAGTTTCCATGGGTGGACTTCCTTAGGGGAGAGTCTTTTTGAAGCTTATCCTATGCAGTACTGTTGCAACCTGAGGCCAGGCGTCCCCGGGTCAGGGTGCAGATCCTCAGGCAAACTGAGGTGTGGCAGCCTCCTGGAGATCGAATCCTCAGTCAAGTCGAGGCTTGTCGGCCTCCTGAGAATTGGGTCTCTGGGCAGGTTGAGGCATGTCAACCTCCTGGGACCCTTGGACTGAGGGATCCCTGAGCAGGTTGAGGCATGACATTTTGGGAACCAGATCCCTAGGCAGGTCAAGGCAAGTCAACCTCCTGCGACTCCCAGACTGGAGTTGGGCGTCCCCAAGGTCTCCAGTGTAACTAGTGCTGGGTAGGATTAAAGGGTTGTAATTTTAACTAATTGCCACTTTGTTCATCACAGATGGGAACAGATATCATGATGTAAAGCAATTCAAGCCTGTGCCCTGAGACTGGGAACCTGGCGAGGCAGCCATAAGCCTTATCCTCTTACTGCTCTAAGGGAATGTAAGTCACTGATTTCCTCCCCTAGTCCTCCATAAGAGCAGGTTAGGGGGTCTCCAATGGTAAACATTTCATTGTCCTAGACCCACTTTAGGTAATAACAGAAGTAATGACAAAGAAGTGGGTTATCTGGTCCTGTTAGGGGCATTAAGAGTATTTTAATAATAGGCTGAGTTGAGTGATGTCACCTATAAGGGGGCAGGGTACTGGTTGTAGGAGTTAGTAACTGGCTTATGAACAAATTGATAAGAGGCAACAGACCAGATGTTCCATAAAAGTGGAGTGGAGATTTGATCCGGGGGTATGTATGTAACTTTAGGAGAAGGGTGGTGAGTGTTTGGGCCCAAACAACCTGCAGGGCTAACCTCCCAGAGTGGCAAGCATTTTCCCTGGAAGCCCAATTGCCCTTGAAGGGAGGCCACCAACAGATGGCCTTCTAGCAGGCCTCGTGTGCCTGTCACCCACTCTAGGGGCTTCCCTGAGAGATGCTGTTGCTGCACATGTAGGAAACATGGAGGATGAAGGCCTGACTATCTAGAGGGATTGGATATTATACAGTATTTCCCTGCCAAGGACCAGCTGTTTTCTGGTTGTCCCTACAGAAGACTGTAGAGGCAACACTGTGGGCCCAGACGGGGCTCAGGAAAACAGCATGAAACAGGAGGGAAGGGAGCAGGGCACAACTTGAAAAAACGACATAAACCAAGGGATAACATAAACCGATTAAAATCAAATGGGTCCAAAATGACAAGTCAAATTCAACTCAAGCTTGATCCCCAGTCAGGAAGCTTAATGACACCCAGAGGTGGCAGGACAGTTCCAAGTCGCTGTCAAAAGGGGGAGGAGTGGGTGGTTCCCCAATGGCTGGGATGATCCTCCCCCTCATTAACATATGAATTCACCTAGCTCGAAAAAACTAGCCACACCACATCCCACAGCCCCTGCACTCTCCTCTGTGATGGCCCACAGCCTGTGGAGGGTGCTCTCTAAATCCAAACAGATCCACCTCTTACCTATCGCTGTGTCTCTCACTGAATTTTTGCAATGAGGTATCAGAGCCTGAACTTCATTAGGTCCTGAAGCCAGGTATCTTGGATTTTGGCCAGGCTTAAGTCCTGGGAGAGAGGAGCTGAAGGACAGGAGGCAAAAGCAGTGGGAAAAATGTGCCAGTGTATCCCCTTCATAATCTGCCAGAAAATCTGCTAAATACCTGACCTGTGCTCACAGTTTTCATTGGCCTGATCCTTGGCACATAGAAGATTAAGGACAGAAGAACCCCTATGCGCTTGGGTAACAGCTACTGGGGCTCAGCAGATAGTGGAGCTTTTGGGACACACTGAGGTGTAGCCCCTAGAGTCCCTCATCTGCACCTGCTGCTGCTCTCCTGTTCGTGGAGGGTTTGAGGAAACAAGAAATGAGATTACAAAGAAATTAAGATTTTGTTAGGCATATGTCCTTCCAGCCATAGGAGTGAGGCCCTCCTACCTTAACCGGAGGTTTGCTGGAATCTGAGGCTGAGCCACGTGAGCTTTCTGCTGAGTTTGTTTTCCGGTGTCTCAGTTTACAGCACACTGAGCTTCTTGTTGCTTCCCCTGCACTCGGTTTTCTTCCCATTTAGCTTTCACCATGGGAGCTTTTGCCAAGTTGGGCTCCTGCTGTGCTTGGCCTCTTCCTTGTGGGGGCCAAGCCAAGGCTGTTTCAGCCAGGTTAAATCCCAGAAAGGGCACCATAGATGTTAGGGGAGTTTGCAATTTCCTTGGCTCTGTCTCATTGAAACAAAAATTTGAAGCGACAGACAGCCCTTGGACAGGCCAGTGTTACAGCTCTGTGTTACAGGTCCGTTTTATTTAGAAAGTAAAGGAAAATACATCCTTGAGGTATGAAGGAATGCCAACCCAAAAGACGCGAAGAGAAGAGAGGCCTCCAGCCCAATTCCGGGTCCTCTTTTTATGTTTCTTCTCCTCCCCCTGGGCCTGCGCTATGTAAACTGGGCTAGCCAGGGGTGCTGTTTGTTTTACCTGAGGTCCTCACTCCTATCTTCAGACCTTCCATTTTTCTATTTTTTTCAGGCTTTTCCTTTCCTTGTCTTTTAGCCACTGCCATTCTGGGCTCCTTTTTCCTATTCTAACTGCCTAACAAAATCAAAGTTCAATTGCAAAGCTTTCAAAGATCTTATTGGTTTTATTCAATATTTCATGAATTGGACAGCATCCCTTTAGCAGATAGAAAGGAGCTCTGAGGAGCTGTGAAAGTGGAGTGAAGTCCCTCAGTCGTGTCCAGCTTTTTGCGACCCCATGGACTGTGGCCCACCAGGCTCCTCCCTCCATGGGGTTCTCCAAGCAAGAGCCCTGGAGTGGGTTGCGGTTTCCTTCTCCAGGGGATCTTCCCAACGCAGGGATCAAACCCAGGTCTCCCGCATTGCAGGCAGACGCTTTAACCTCTGATCCACCAGAGCTGTACAAAATGAAAAAAATATATATATAGGTAGAACGGAATGAGAATAAGAAAGTTAATTGGGCAAAAAGTGGATTATGGTAAGGCCATTTCACTTTAGGAGACAGCAGGTGTCTATCAGGCAGTTGACCTCATTAGTGCTTAGCAACTGATGCCTGATTGACTGGCTCTTGATTCCGTTTCTGGGAGAGGCCAAAACTGTAGTTAGGTCTTGGTGACATGGGGCTTGGCATACGTGACTCCATTTTGGGCTTGTTTTCAACACAGTTTAAGTTAGTTTAAAGAAAAAACTGTTAAGAAAATAATAGTAAAGGTGATATGTGTATAAAACACAAATTGTGAAGTTTTTTTTGGTGGTATACTGATATAATGAAATTTTGTAAAGGTGATTCACAGAAGTCTCAAGTGTGAGAACTACCTCCTAACCTGTGTCTATGTAACACCATTAGTTGGGTCATTTCTTTCTTTCTTTCTTTCCTTTTTTTTTTTTCTTTTTTTGGGGGCTGAATCATCTATTGTAGTCATCACTATTTTCAAATGAAATTCGACCCCAAAATATGCTTCTGTGGCATAAGAATTATCTTGAGAAACTGCAAACATAGGAGAAGTTTGAAAACAGAGTAGAAGTTTCCCTTCCTTAAAGAAAATCTACATTTAGAAATGAAACTTACATTAGAAAAGGTGCTGGTAGCATGGAGAGAGCTATTGTCAGAGGTCATATTTTCATCTAAAAAATTTATCTGACTGGCAGAGCAACTTTATTTACTGCTCTCATTGTCCCACACTTATGCACCCTGCTTTAATGTCCCATACCCCTACTGCATTCTTTGCCTCAGGGTGGTATGTTGTTTAGCTGCTGAGTTGAGTCTGACTCTTTTGCAATCCCATTGGCTGTAGCCAGTGAGGCTCCTCTGTCCATTGGATTTCCCAGGCAAGAATACGGCAATGGGTTGCCATTTCCTTCTCCAGGGGATCTTATAAGCCTATACTTTCTGGCTGCCTTTTGAGTCTCATAGCTTTGTGGGGCTTCATTACTATTATACTTAGTATGTATGTAATTAAAATTGTTTTTTCTCAAGTTAATCTGTCTTTTATTACAAAGGGTTTCAGCCAAGAACCTGGAAGGGTAGAGGGAAAAATACATTTTCTTCTTGACACACATAAGAAATCAAATGCCAAATTGTTATCTCTCATTAATATTTATGATTTACAAAAAATCAGACATGTCACTTGACCTATACCATCACTTTTTAATAAACCCAATCTTCTCAAGGCTTATGAGTCCATGGTTCTGATATTTGAGTTTCTACTTTTGTTCTTTTATTCTTTCCTTTAGCTATAATTGAGTTACTTTTATTTACATATGAGTGCTGGATATTATAGTACAAAGAAAAAACATTAATACTCATTCTCTAGAAGTTTAAGAGGCAGTTGAAAAGTGAAAAAGAGAGCACAGAGCAAAACCTAGTATTTATTGAACGTTGACTATACTGAGCTTAAAGCTTTTCATTCATTGTCTCACTTCATCCTTACTATGAACACAAGCTTCTGAGGTGGGTACTATAATGACTTATACCAATGGAACGCTTACGAGGTGCTTTATGTGTGTCCTGTTACACATACAATTATCACAAAGTTCCTATGAGGTCCTGACAATGGGGCCCATAAATTAACATTCAAAAAACTAAGATCATGACATCCAGTCCCATCACTTCATGGCAATAGAAGGGGAAAAAGTGGAAGCAGTGACAGATTTTATTTTCTTGGGCTCCAAAATCACTGCAGATGGAGACTGCAGCCAGGAATTTAAAAGATGCTTGCTCCTTGGAAGAAAAGCCCTGACAAACCTAGAGAGCATATTAAAAAGCAGAGACATCACTTTGCTGTGATGCATAAGCTGTGATGTGCTGTGATGTATAAGACACTTGAGAGTCCCTTGGACTGCAAGGAGATCCAACCAGACCATCCTAAAGGAGATCAGTCCTGAGTGTTCACTGGAAGGACTGATGTTGGAGCTGAAACTCCAATACTTTGGTCACCTGATACAAAGAGCTGACTCATTTGAAAGGACCCTGATGCTGGGAAAGAGTGAAGGTGGGAGGAGAAGGGGAGGACAGAGACTGAGATGGTTAGATGGCATCATTGACTCAGTTGACATGAGTCTGGGTAAACTCTGGGAGTTGGTGATGGACATGGAGGCCTGGTGTGCTGCAGTCCATGGAGTCGCAAAGAAAAGCTGGGGTTTTTTCAGCAGTCACGTATGGATGCGAGAGCTGGACCATAAAGAAGGCTGAGCACTGAAGCAATGATGCTTTCAAACTGTGGCACTGGAGAAGACTCTTGAGAGTCCCTCAGACTGCAAAGAGATCAAACCAATCAATCCTAAAGGAAATCAACCCTGAATGTTCATTGGTAAGACTGATACTCCAGTACTTTGGCCACTTGATATGAAGAGCTGACTTATTGGAAAAGACTCTGATACTGGCAAAAGGAGATGGGGGCCACAGAGGATGAAGACGGTTGGATAGCATCATGACTCAATGGATACGCATTTGAGCAAACTCCAAAAGATAGTGAAGGACAGGGGAGCCTGGCCTGCTGTCATCCACGGGGCCTCAAAGAGTCAGACATGACTTAGTGACTGAACAAGAATAACATTATATTGAAGGGGAAACTGAGTCACAGAGAAGTTATGCAATTTTCTCAAGACTACCTGCCAGTTAGTGGTGGAGCAGAGGAGTGGAAGCCAGGCAATTTGACTCTAAAACCTGGGTTTTTGCTGCCAAAATGAGGATACTGAGGCTTAGAAAGGAAAAAGTAACCTGACCAAGACTATGTGGCTAATATTGAACTGTATTTAGTTTGACTCTAGGGCTCACACTCTTTTCCCTTACGGTATTAATACACACTGTCTCATCATACAATGGGCTAACTCTTTAAACAGGAGATGGGAAGAGTGAACACTGACATTCTAAGAATCAGCAAACTAAAATGGACTGGAATGGGTGAATTTAACTCAGATGACCATTGTATCTACTACTGCAGGCAAGAATCCCTTAGAAGAAATGGAGTAGCCATCATGGTCAGCAAAAGAGTCCAAAATGCAGTACTTGGATGCAATCTCAAAAACGACAGAATGATCTCTGTTCATTTCCAAGGCAAACCATTGAATATCACAGTAATCCAAGTCTATGCCCCAACCAGTAATGCTGAAGAAGCTGAAGTTGAACAGTTCTATGAGGACTTAAAAGACCTTTTAGAACTAACACCCTCAAAAGATGTCTTTTTCATTGTAGGGACTGGAATGCTAAAGTAGGAAGGCAAGAAACACCTGGAGTACCAGGCAAATTTGGCCTTGGAATGCGGAATGAAGCAGGGCAAAGACTAATAGAGCTTTGCCAAGAAAATGCACTGGTCATAGCAAACACCCTCTGCCAACCACACAAGAGAAGACTCTACACACGAACATCACCAGATGGTCAACACCTAAATCAGATTGATTATATTCTCTGCAGCCAAAGATGGAGAAGCTCTATATAGTCAAGAAAAACAAGACTGGGAGCTGACTGTGGCTCAGATCATGAACTCCTTATTGCCAAATTCAAACTTATATTTAAAAAAGTAGAGAAAACCACTTGACCATTCAGGTATGACCTAAATCAAATCTATTATGATTATACAGTGGAGATGAGAAATAGATTTAAGGGCCTAGATCTGAAAGATAGAATGCCTGATGAACTATGGAATGCAGTTCGTGACATTGCCCAGGAGACAGGGATTAAGACCATCTCCATGGAAAAGAAATGCAAAAAAGCAAAATGGCTGTCTGGGGAGGCCTTTCAAATAGCTGTGAAAAGAAGAGAGGCGAAAAGCAAAGGAGAAAAGGAAAGATATAAGCATCTGAATGCAGAGTTCCAAAGAATAGCAAGGAGAGATAAGATAGCCTTCTTTAGCAATCAATGCAAATAAATAAAGGAAAACAACAGAATGGGAAAGACTAGAGATCTCTTCAAGAAAATAAGAGATACCAAGGGAACATTTCATGTAAAGATGGGCTCGATAAAGGACAGAAATGGTATGGAGCATAATTGAAGCAGAAGATATTAAGAAGAAGTGGCAAGAATACACAGAAGAACTATTCAAAAAAGATTTTCACGACCCAGATAATCACGATGGTGTGAACACGTATCTAGAGCCAGATATCCTGGAATGTGAAGTCAAGTGGGCCTTAGAAAGCATCACTATGAACAAAGCTCATGAAGGTGATGGAATTCCAGTTGAGCTATTTCAAATCTTGAAGGATGATGCTGTGAAAGTGCTGCACTCAATATGCCAGCAAATTTGGAAAACTCAGCAGTGGCCCCAGGACTGGAAAAGGTCAGTTTTCATTCCAATCCTAAAGAAAGGCAATGCAAAGAATGCTCAAACTACTGCACTATTGCACTCATCTCACATGCTAGTAAAGTAATGCTCAAAATTCTCCAAGCCAGGCTTCAGCAATACGTGAACCATGAACTTCCAGATGTGCACACTGGTTAGAAAAGGCAGAGGAACCAGAGATCAAATTGCCAACATC
>SJYC01045234.1:0-35459 GCA_006408675.1 Madoqua kirkii | reverse complement strand
AGGGAAGCAGCATTCCCTCCTATAATTCATAGGGCACTTGGGAGTGTATCCCGAGGGGATGGGGAAGTAGAATTGTGTTCTCATAATTTGTAGGGCACTCGGTGGCCTGTTCAGATGGGCTCGGGAAGTAGCATTGTAACCTAATATTTCCTAGGGCACTGGGCGGGTTATCCTGAGGTCCCCGGGAAGCAGCATTTTGTCCTCAGTACTTGGAGGGCAAGGGAGGACATATATCATGAAGCCCAGGAAGCAGCAATCCGTCCTCATAATTCGAAGGGCCCTTCAGTGAGTATCCAGTTTGGCCCGGATAGCAGCATTCAGTTCTCATAATTGGTAGGGAACTTCAGGGTGTATCCTGAGAAGCACCGGAGGAAGCACTCCGTCCTCATAACTTTTAGGGCCATGGGGAGCATATATCGAGGGACCCAGAAAAAGCATTCTGGCCTCATAATTTGCAACACTCACCGGGCATATCTGGAAGGGCCTGGAAAGTAGCATTCTGTCCTCATAGTTCGTAGGGCACTCAGGGACATATCTCGAGGTCCCAGGGAAGCAGCATTTCATCCTCATAGTTTGTAGGGCCATGGGGAGCATATCTTGAGGGGCCCAGAAACAGCATTCCGTCCTCATAATTCGGATCACACTTGGGGCATATCTGGAAGGGCCCGGGAGGCAGCATTCTGTCCTCATAATTCATAGGGCACTCTAGGGGGTATCCCAAAATCCCTGAAAGCAGCGTTCAATACTCATAATTCATAGGGCACTCAGGGGCGTATCCCGAGGGGCCCAAAAAGCAGCATTCGGTCCTTATAATTCGTAGGGCCATAGGGAGAGTATCCACAGTGGTCCTGGAAGCAGCATTCCATCCTCATAATTAGTGGAACACTCAGGGCTGTATCCCAAGGAGAACAGGGAGCAGCATTTCCCCCTCTTAATACATTGAAAAGTTGGAGGCATATCCCCAGGGGCCTGAGAAGCAGCATTCCTTAGTTATAATTTGTAGGACTGTACAAGGCTTATCTCGAGTGTTCCGGGAAGAAGTATTCTGTCCTCATAATTCGTAGGGCACTCGGAGGCCTGTCCTGATGGGCCCAGGAAGCAGCATTGTGACCTCATGATTTGTAGGGCTCTGGGGGGGTTATCCAGAGGGGCCCAAGAAGCAGCATTTTGTCCTCAATACTTGGAGGGCACTCGGGGAGATATGTCATGAAGCCCAGAAGCAGCAATCTGTCCTCATAATTTGAAGGGAACTCCCGGGAGTGTCCTCCCAGGGGCCTGAGAAGCAGCATTCCTTAGTTATAATTTGTAGGACTGTACAAGGCTTATCTCGAGTGTTCCGGGAAGAAGTATTCTGTCCTCATAATTCGTAGGGCACTCGGAGGCCTGTCCTGATGGGCCCAGGAAGCAGCATTGTGACCTCATGATTTGTAGGGCTCTGGGGGGGTTATCCAGAGGGGCCCAAGAAGCAGCATTTTGTCCTCAATACTTGGAGGGCACTCGGGGAGATATGTCATGAAGCCCAGAAGCAGCAATCTGTCCTCATAATTTGAAGGGAACTCCCGGGAGTGTCCAGTGTGGTCCGTGTAGCAGCATTCCATTCTAGTAATACTTAGGGCCGTCGGAGGAGTATCCTGAGTGGCCCAGAAAGCAGCACTGCATCCTCATAATTAGTAGAACACTCAGGGGCATATCCCTAGTGGCCCGGGAAGCAGTATTCTGTTCTCATAGTTCGAAGGGCTCTCGGGGGTTTATCCTGATGGGCCGGGGAAGCAGCATTCCCTCTTATGATTCCTAGAGCACTAGGGAGCATATCCCAAGGGGATGGAGAAGTAGAACTGTGTTCTCACAATTCGTAGGGCACTCAGAGGCCTGTCTCGATGGCCCCAGGAAGGAGCATTGTCACATCATTATTCGTAGGGCACTGGGGGAGTTTCCCTGAGGTCCCAGGGAAGCTGTATTTGTCCTCAATACTTGGAGGGCACTCGTGGACGTATGTCATGAGTCCAGGAAGCAGCTATCCATCCTCATAATATGAAGGGCACTCCCGGGAGTGTCCAGTTTGGCCGGTGTAGCAGCATTCAGTCCTCCTAATTGGTAGGGCACTCGACGGTGTATCCTGAGAGGCATGGGAAGCAGCATTCCGTCCTCATAATTGGGAGGGCATTCAAGGATGTATCATGAAGGCATATCCCAAGGGTTTTCAATGCAGAATTCCGTTCTCATAAGTTATAGGGCACTCTTGGACATATCCGGAGGGGCCTGGGAATCAGCATTCCGTCCTCACAATTCATAGCGCCATGGAGGGCGTTTCCCCAGGGCCCCGGAAAGCAGCATTCCGACCTCATAATTCATGGGGCACTCGGATGTGTTTTCCCCTGAGCCCGGGAAGCAGACTTTATCCTCCAAATGCATAGGGCACTCAGGGATATATCCTGAGGATGACAGGAAGCAGCATTCCATCCTCATAATTTGGAGGACCATGGTGGGCATATCCTGAGGGGCCCGGAAACAGCATTCTGCCCCTGTAATACATAGGGCAATGGGGGGAGTACCCTGAGGGTCCCAGGAAGCAGCATTCCATTTTCATAATTCGAACGGCCATGGGGGCATATATTGAGAAGCCCAGGAAGCATCATTCCATCCTCATAATTCAGAGGGCACTCAGGACAAATCCCGAGGAGTACAAGAAGCAGCATTCCGTCCTCATAATTTGTAGGGCCATAGGGAACATATCCCGAGGGGCCCGGAAAAAGCAATCCATCCTCATAATTCGCAGCACACTTGGGGCATATCCGGAAGGGCCCGTGAAGCAGCACTCCATCCTCATAATTCATAGACCATTCAGGGGCATATCCTGAGGGGCCCAAAACGCAGCATTCAATCCTAATAATTCATAGGGCCATAGGGGGAATATCCCGAGTGGCCCGGGGAAACAGCATTGTGTCCTCATATTTTGTAGAAATATGGGGGCTGAATCCCGGGGCTCTGAGAAGCAGCCTTCCGTCCTCTTGATTCCTAGGGCACCTGGGTGCATATCCCAAAGGGCTGAAATAAGCTTTCTGTTCTCAAAAATAGTAAGGTAATGAGGGAAGTATCCCGAGAGGCTTGGGAAGCAGCATTCAATGCTCAAAATTCGTAGAGCACTCAGGGACGTATACCGAGGTGCCAGGGAAGCAGCATTCCATCCTCATAATTTGTAGGGCCATGAGTAGCATATCCCAATGGGCCCAGAAAAAGCGTTCTTTCCTCATAACTCTCAGCACATTCCGGGCATATCTGAAAGGGCCCGGAAAGCAGCATTTTCTCCTCATAATTCATAGGGCACTCGGGGGTGTATTCCCAGAAGCCTGGAAAGCAGCATTCTATACTGATATTTCATAGCGCAATCAGGGACCTATACCAAGGGGCCCAAAAAACAGCATTCAGTCCTAATAATTCGTAGGGCCATAGGGAGAGTATCCTGAGTGGCCCTGGAAGCAGCATTCCATCCTCATAAATAGTGGAGCACTCGGGACTGTATCCCGATGGGACCAGGGAGCAGCATTTCCCCTGCTTATTACGTAGGGAACTTGACGGCACACCCCGAGAAGCCCGAGAAGCAGCATTCCATCCTCAAAAATCCTAGGGTCATGGGGGACGTATCCCGAGTGGCCCAGGAAGCAGCTTTTAGTCCTCATGATTCAGAGCCCACTCCAGGCGTATCGTGAAGGGCCTGGTAAACAGCATTGCCTCCTATAATTTATAGAGCATTAAAAAGCTTATCCCGAGGGGATGGGGAAGTAGCATTCTATTCTCATAATTCATAGGATACTTGCGGGGGAGTATCCTGAGGAACACGGAAAGAAGCATTTTGTCCTCATAACACGTAGGGCATTAGGGCACATATTTTGAGAAGCCTGGGAAGCAGCATTCCATCCTCAAAATCTGTAGAAATATGGGGGCTGAATCCCAGGGCTCTGAAAAGCAGCCTTCCGTCCTCATAATTCCTAGGGCGCTCAGGGGCATATCCCAAAGGCCCTAAAGAAACTTTCTGTTTCGGAAAATCGTAGGGTCATGGGTGAAGTATCCCCAGAGGCCCGGGAAGGAGCATTCCATTCTCATACTTCATAGGGCAGTCAGGAATGTATCTCGAGGTGCCAGGGAAGCAGCATTCCGTCCTCATAATTTGTAGGGCCATGGGGAGCATATATCGATGGGCCTGGAAAAAGCATTCCTTCCTCATAATTCTCAGGACACTCGGGGCATATCCAGAAGGGCCCGGGAAACAGCATTCTCTTTTCATAATTCGTAGGGACATGGCGGTGTATCCCCAAAAGCCTGGAAAGCAGCATTCCATTTTCATAATTCATAGGCCACTCAGGAGCATATCCCGAGGGGCCTCAGAAGCAGAATTCGGTCCAAATAATTCGTAGGGCCATAGGGAGAGAATCCCCAGTGGCCCTGGAAGCAGCCTTCCATCCTCATAGTTGGTGGAACACTCGGGGCTCTATCCCGAGGAAACCAGGGAGCAGAATTTCTCCCTCTTAATGGTAGGGAACTTGGGGGCGTATCCCGAGGGGCCTGGGAAGCATGATTCCGTCCTCTTAATTCATCGGATCATGCAAGGCTTATCTCGATGGGTCCAGGAAAGAGTACTCTGTCCTCATACTTCGTAAGGCACTCAGGGGTGTATTCCGAGTGGCCCGGGAAGCAGCATTCGGTCCTCATGATTCAGAGCACACTTCGGGCATATCCCCAAGGGCCCGGAAAGCACCATTCCCTCCTATAATTTGTAGAGCACTAGGGAGCAATTCCCCAGGGGATGGGAAAGTAGCATTCCCTTCTCATAACTCGTAGGGCACTGGTGCAAGGGTGTATCCTGAGGAACCCGGAAAGAAGCATTCTGGCCGCATAACACGTAAGGCACTTGGGGACATATTTCGAAAATCCTGGGAAGCAAAATTCCATCCTGGTAATTCATAGGGCACTTGCAGGTGAGTCATGAGGAGCCCAAGAAGCAGCATTTCATCCTCATAATTCCTAGGAAACTCGGGGACCTATCCAGAGGGTCTTGGGAAGCAGCATTCTTTCCTGATAATTCATCCCGCAATGGGGGCATTTCCCACAGGGCCAGGGAAACAGCATTCTGTCCTCATAATTCATAGGGCATTGGGTGGCATTTCCAGAGGGGCCGGGCAAGCAACATTTTATATTCTTAATTCATAGAGAACTCTGGGCCTATCCTCAGTGTCCCGGAAAGCAGTGTTCCTTCCTCATAGTTCAAAGGGCACTCAGGGGTTTCTCCAGAGGGACCGGGGAAGCAGCATTCCCTCATATAATTCGTAGAGCACTAGAGAGCGTATCGCAGGGGGATGGGGAAGTAGAATTGTGTTCTCATAATTCGTAGGGCACTTGGAGGCCTGTCCCGATGGGCCCGGGAAGCAGCACTGTCACCTAATTATTTGTAGGGCACTGGGCGGGTTATCCTGAAGGCCCTGGGAAGCAGCATTTTGTCCGCAGTACTTGGAGGGCACTCGGGGACATATGTCATGAAGCCCAGGAAGCAGCAATCGGTCCTCATAATTCGAAGGGTACTACCGGGAGTATCCAGTTTGGCCCGTGTAGTAGCATTCAGTTCTCATAATTGGTAGGGCACTCGAGGGTGTACCCTCAGAAGCACAGGAAGCAGCATTCCGTCCTCATAATTGGTAGGGCCATAGGGAGCATATCCCGAGGGGCCCGGAAAAACCATTCCATCCTCATAATTTGCAGCACACACGGGGCATATCCGGAAAGGCCTGTGAAGGAGGACTCCATCCTCATAATTCATAGGATTATACAGGCTTATCTCGATGGGTCCGGGAATGAGTATTCTGTCTTCATAATTCATAGGACACTCGGGGGTGTATTCCAAGTGGCCCGGGAAGCAGCATTTGGTCCTTATGATTCAGAGCGCACTTCGGGTGTATCCTCAAGGGCCCAGGAAGCAGCATTCCCTCCTAAAATTTGTAGAGCACTAAGGACTGATTCCCCAGGAGATGGGAAAGTAGCATTCCCTTCTCATGTTTCCTAGGGGACTGGTGGTGGGGGTGTATCCTGAGGAACCCAGAAAGAAGCATTCTGTCCTCATAACACATAGGGCACTCGGGGACACATTTCGAGAAGCCTGGGAAGCAAAATTCCATCCTGATAATTCACAGGGCACTTGCAGGTGAGTCACAAGGAGCCCAAGAAGCAGCATTCCATCCTCATAATTACTAGGACACTCAGGGACATATCCCGAAGGTCTCGGGAAGCAGCATTCTTTCCTGATACTACATAGCGCCTTGTGGGGCATTTCCCAAAGGGCCACGGAAGCAGCATTCTGTCCTCATAATTCAGAGGGCACCCGGGGGTGTATTCCCAGAAGCCGGGAAAGCATCATTATATCCTCGTAATTCATAGGGCACTCAGGGGCCTATCCTGACGGGCCCAAAAAACAGCATTCAGTCCTAATAATTCGTAGGGCCATAGGGAGAGTATCCTGAGTGGCCCTGGAAGCAGCATTCCATCCTGATAAATAGTGGAACACTCAGGACTTTATCTCGAGGGGATCAGGGAGCAGCATTTCCCCTGCTTATTACGTAGGGAACTTGGCGGCATATCCCGAGAGGCCCAAGAAGCAGCATTCCATCCTCAAAAATCCTAGGGTCATGGGGGGAGTATCCTGAGTGGCCCAGGAAGCAGCTTTCCATCCTCATGATTCAGAGCCCACTTCAGGCATATCACGAAGGGTCTGGGAGACAGTATTCCCTCCTATAATTCATAGAGCATTAAAAAGCTTATCCAGAGGAGATGGGGAAGTAGCATTCTGTTCTCATAATTCATAGGGCACTTGCCTGGGGGAATCCTGAGGAACCCGGAAAGAAGCATTCTGTCCTCATAACACGTAGGGCACTAGGATACATATTTTGAGAAGCTGGGAAGCAGCATTCCGTCCTCAAAATTCATAGAAATATGAGGTCTGAATCCCGAGTGTCCAGGAAGTAGCCTTCCTTCCTCATAATTCCTAGGGCACTTAGGGTCGTATCCCTAGAAGCCCGGGAAGCAGAATTCCTTCCTCATAGTTCGTAAGGCACTCATTGGCATATCTTGAAAAGCCTGTTAAGCAGCTTTACGTCCTCATAATTCCTAGGACACTCAGGGCCATATGTCGAGAATCCCGGGAGCAGAATTATGTCATCATAATTCATAGGGCCATGTGTGGCATTTCCACAGTGGCCCGGCAAGCACCATTCTATATTCTTAATTCATAGAGAACTCAGGGCCTCTCCTCAATGTCCCGGGAAGCTGTATTACTTCCTCATAATTTGTATAGCCATGGGGGGGCGTATCTCAAGTGGCTCGTGAAACACCATTCTGACCTTATAATTTGTAGGGCCATGGGGGGTAATATCTTGAGGGACCTGGAAACAGCACTCTGCCCTTGTAATACAAAGGGCGATGGGGGGAGTATCCCGAGGGTCTCTGGAAGCAGCTTTCCATCCTCATAATTTGTAGGTACTTGGAGGCATATTTCCAGAAGCCCGAGAAGCAGCATTCCATCCTCTTATTTCATAGGGCACTCCGGGACATATCCCGATGGGCCCGAAAAGCAGCATTCCGTCCTCATAATTTGTGGGGCCATAGGAAGCATATCCCGAGGGGCCGGGAAAAAGAATTCCGTGCGCATAGTTTATAGCACACTCAGGGCATAACCTCAAGGGCCGGTGAAGCAGCACTCCATCCTCATAATTCACAGGCCATTTAGGGGCATATCCCGAAGGGTCCGAAAAGCAGCATTCTGTCCTAATAATTCGTAGGGCCATAGGGGGACTATCTCAAGTGGCCTGGGAAGAAGCATTGTGTCCTCATATTTCATAGAAATACGGGGGTTGAATCCCGGGGTTCTGAGAAGTAGTCTTCCATCCTTATAATTCCTAGGGCGCTCAGGGGCATATCCCAAAGGCTCGAAAGAAGCTTTCCGTACTCAAAAATTGTAGAGTCATGGTGGAAGTATCCCCAGAGGCCTGGGAAGCAGCATTCCATCCTCATAATTCGTAGGGCACTCAGGGACATGTCTCGAGGTGCTGGGGAAGCAGCAGTCCATCCTCATAGATTGCAGGGCCATGGGGAGCATATCCCGAGGGGCCCAGAAGAAGCATTCCTTCCTCATAATTGTCAGCACACTCTGGGCATATGCGGAAAAGCCGGGAAGAAGCATTCTGTTCTCATAATTCGTAGGGCACTCTATGGTGTATCCCCAGAAGCCCAGAAAGCAGCATTCCATCCTCTTAATTCATAGAGCACTCAAGGGCCTATCACGAGGGGCCGGAAAGCAGCATTCGATCCTAATAATCCGTAGGGCCATAGGGAGAGTATCCTGAGTGGCACTTTAAGCAGCATTCCATCCTAATAATTAATGGAACACTCGGAGCTGTATCCCGAGAGGACCAGGGAACAGTATTTTCCCCTCTTAATACGTAGGGAACTTGGGGTCTTATCCGGAGCGGACCGAGAAGCAGCATTCCATCCTCAAAAATCCTAGGGTCATGGGGGGAGTATGCTGAGTGGCCCGGGAAGCAGCATTCCATCCTCAAAAATCCTAGGGTAATGGGGGGAGTATGCCGAGTGGCCCGGGGAGCAGCATTCCATCATGATAATTCGTAGAAATATGGGGGCCATATTTTGAGTGAAAAGGAAGCAGGCTTCTTTCCTCATAAATCCTAGGGCACTTAGGGGCATATTCCTAGAAGCCCAGGAAGCAGTATTCCTTCCTCATAAATCATAAGGCCATGGGGGGAGTATCCCGAGTGGCCTGGAAAACAGTATTCTGTCCTCATAATTCATAGAGTAAAGGAGGCCTTCTCTTGAGGGTCCCCAGAAGCATCATTTTGTCCTCATAATTCAAAGGACCATGGAGTGTTTATCCTGACAATTCCGGAAGAAGCATTCAGTCCTCATAATTTGTAGATTCATGGGTGGTGTTGCCTGTGTGGCCGAAGAAGCAATATTCTATCCTCCTAATTCATAGGGTCAAGAAGGGCTTATCCTGAGGGGTCCGGGAAGCAGCATTACGTCCTCATATTTCGAAGTGCATTGGGAGTGTATTGTGAGTGCTGGGGAAAAGCATTCCCTCCTCTAATTCGTAGAGCACAAGGGGGCGTATCCCGAAAGGACTGGGGACTATCATTTTGTTCTCATAATTCGTAGGGCACTCAGAGATGTGTCCCGATGGACCTGGGAAGCAGCATTCTGACCTCATAATTCATAGGGCATTTGGAGGTGTATTTCAAAGGGCCCAGGAAGCAGACTTTTATCCTCTTAATGCCTAGGGCACTCAGGGATGTATCCCGAGGAGCACAGGGAGCAGCATTCCATCCTCATAATTTGTAGGGCACTCAGGGGCGTATCCCAAGAAGCCCGAGAAGCAACATTCCATCCTAATAATTCTTAGGGCCATAGGGGGAGTGTCCTGAGTAGCCCGGAAAGCAGCATTCCATCATCATAATTCGAAGGGCACTTGGGGGTGTATCCTGAGGGACCGGGAAAGCAGCATTCCCTCTTTGAATTCATAGAGCACTAGGAAACAGACGCCAAGGGGATGGGAAATAGCATTGTGTTCTCATAATTCGTAGGGCACTCGGAGGCTTGTCCTGATGGGCCCAGGAAGCAAAACTGTGACCTCATAATTCATAGGGAACTGGGGGGGGGGTTATCTGGAGGGGCCCGGGAAGCAGCATTTTGTCCTCAGTACTTGGAGTGCACTCGGGGACATATGTCATGAAGCCCAGGAAGCAGCAATCCGTCCTCATAATTCGAAAGACCATGGAGTGTTTATCCCGAAAATTCCGGGAAGCAGCATTCTATCTTCATAATTTGTAGATTCATGTGTGGCATTTCCCGTGTGGCCTGAGAAGCAGTATTCTGAATTTCTAATTGGTAGGGCCAAGAAGGGGTTATCCTGAGATGTCTGGGAAGCAGCATTCCGTCCACATATTTCGCTGGGCACTCGGTTGCGAATCTCGAAGGTCCCGTGAAGCAGCATGACGTCCTCAAAATTTGAAATACTTTTGAGGGTGTATCCTGCATGGCCAGGGAAGCAGCATTCCCTCCAATAATTCATAGAGCACAAGGGGGCGTATCCCGAAAGGACGGGGAAGTAGCATTTGGTTCTCATAATTCGTAGGGCACTCGGAGATGTGTCCCGAAGGATCCCGGAAGCAGCATTCTGACCTCATAATTCGTAGGGCATTGGGGGGCTTTCCTGAGGTGCCCGGGAAGCAGCATTCTGTCCTCATAATTCATAGGGCACTAAGGGATGTATGACAAGAAGCCCAGCAAGCAGCAATCCATCCTCATAATTCATAGGGCATTCGTGGGAGTATTCAGTTTAGCCCGTGTAGCAGCATTCTGTCCTCATCATTCGTAGGGCACTCAGGGACGTATCTCGAGGTGCCAGGGAAGCAGCATTCCATCCTCGTAATTTTAGGGCCATGGGGAGCATATCCCGAGGGGTTCAGAAACACATTCTGTCCTCAAAATTCGCAGCACACTCGGGGCATATCCAGAAGGGCCCTGGAAGCAGCATCCTGTTCTCATAATTCGTAGGGCACTCGCGGGTGTATCCCCAGAAGCCCAGAAAGGAGCATTTCATCCTCATAATTCATAGGGCACACACGGGCCTATCTTGAGGGGCATGGAAAGCACCATTTGGTCCTAATAATTCGTAGGGCCATAGGCAGAGTATCCTGAGTGGCCCTGAAAGCAGCATTCCCTCCTCATAATTAGTGGAACACTCGGGGCCCTATCCCAAGGGGACCAAGGAGCAGTATTTGCCCCTCTTAATATGTAGGAAACTTGGGTGTTTATCCCAAGTGGCCCGAGAAGCAACATTCCATCCTCAAAAATTCTAGGGTCATGGAGGGAGCATTCAGAGTGGCCCGGGAAGCAGCATTCCGTCCTCATGATTCAGAGCACACTCGAGGCGTATCCGGAAGGATCTGGGAAGCAGCATTCCCTCCTATAATTCGTAGAGCACTAGGGAGCCTGTCCCGAAGGGATGTGGAAGAAGCATTCCGTTCTCATTATTCATAGGGCACTGGGGGCAGGAGCGGGGGAAACCTGAGGAACGCGGAACGAAGCATTTTGTCCTCATAACTTGTAGGGTACTAGATGACATATTTCGAGAATCCCGGTAATCAGCCTTTCTTCCTCATAATTCCTAGGGCACTTAGGGACCTATCCCTAGAAGCCCAGGAAGCAGCATTCCTTCTTCAAAAATCACAGGGTCATGGGAGGAGTGTGCCGAGTGGCCTGGAAAGCAGTATTCTGTCCTCATAATTCATAGAGTAAAGGGGGGCTTCTCCTGAGAGGCCCAGAAAGCAGCATTCCGTCCACATATTTCGTTGGGCACTCGGCTGCGAATCTTGAAGGGCCCGTGAAACAGCATTCCATCCTCATAATTCATAGGGCATTCAGGGGCGTATCCCGTGGGCCCGGAAAAGCAACATTAGGTCCTAATAATTCGTAGGGCCAAACGGGGAGTATCACAAGTGGCCCGGGAAGCAGCATTCCATCCTCATAATTAGCGGAACACTCGGGGCTGTAACTTGAGGGGACCAGGGAACAGCAATTCCCCGTCTTAATACGTAAGGGAAATTGGGGGCGTATCCCGAGCAGCCAGAGAAGCAGCATTCCGTCCTCAAAAATCCTAGGGTCATGGAGGGAATATCCTGAGTGGCCTGGGAAGCAGCATTCTGTCCTCATGGTTCACAGTGCACTCCGGGCATATCCTGAAGGGCCCGGGAAGCAGCATTCCCTCTTATAATTCATAGAGCACTAGGGAGCATATCCGGAGGGGATTGGGAAGTAGCATTCCGTTCTCATAACTCGTATGGCACTGGGGGTGGGGGGTTATCCTGAGGAACCGGGAAAGAAGCATTCTGTTGGCCTGGGAAGCAGCATTCTGTCCTCATGGTTCACAGTGCACTCCGGGCATATCCTGAAGGGCCCGGGAAGCAGCATTCCCTCTTATAATTCATAGAGCACTAGGGAGCATATCCGGAGGGGATTGGGAAGTAGCATTCCGTTCTCATAACTCGTATGGCACTGGGGGTGGGGGGTTATCCTGAGGAACCGGGAAAGAAGCATTCTGTCCTCATAACTCGTGGGGCATTTGGGCACAAATTTCAAGAATCCAGGGAAGCAGCATTCCATCCTCATAATTTGTAGGTACTTGGGGGCATATCCGCAGAAGCCCGAGAAAAAGCATTCCGTCCTCATAATTCATAGGGGACTCAGGGCCGTATGTCATTAGGGCACTGGGGGTGAGGGGTATCCTGAAGAACACGGAAATAAGCATTCTGTCCTCATAACTCGTGGGACACTCGGGCACAAATTTCAAGAAGCCTGGGAAGCAACATTCCAACCTCATAGTTCGTAAGGCACTCCCAGACATATCTTGAAGGGCCTGCGAATCAACATTCCATCCTCATAATTCATAGGGCACTCAGGGCCGTATGTCGAGGGTCTCGGCAGCAGAATTATGTCATCATAATTCATAGGGCCATGGGTGGCATTTCCAGAGGGGCCCGGCTAACAGCATTCTATATTTTTAATTCATAGAGAACTTGGGGCCTATCCTCAGTGTCCCTGGAAGCAGCATTCCTTCCTGATAATTCGTATAGCCAATAGGGGCGTATCTCAAGTGGCTCTGTCCTTATAATTTGTAGGTCCATGGGGGGTGGGGGGGCATATCCTGAGGGACCTGGAAATAGCATTTTGCTTTTGTAATACATAGGGCGACATGGGGAGTATCCCGAGGGTCCCGGGAAGCAGCATTCCATCCTCATAGTTCGAAGGGCACTCGGGGGTTTATCCTGAGGGACCGGGAAAGCCGCATTCCCTCCTATAATTCGTAGAGCACTAGGGAGCGTATCCCGACGGTTTGGGGAAAAAATTGTGTTCTCATAATTCGTAGGGCACTCGGTGGACTGTCCCGATGGGCACGGGAAGCAGCATTGTCACCTAATAATTCGTAGGGCACTGCGCGGGTTATCTTGAAGGCCCTTGGAAGCAGCATTTTGTCCTCAATACTTGGAGGGCATGCGGGGACATATGTCATGAAGCCAAGGAAGCAGCAATCCCTCCTCATAATTCGAAGGACCCTTCCAGGAGTATCCAGTTTGGCCCGTGTAGCAGCATTCAGTTCTCATAATTGGTAGGGCACTCGAGGGTATATCCTGAGAAGCACAGGAAGAAGCACTCCGTCCTCATAATTTGTAGGGCCATGGGGAGCATATGTCGAGGGGTCCAGAAAAAGCATTCTGGCCTCATAATTCGCAGCACACTCCAGGCATATCTGGAAGGGATCAGGAGGTAGCATTCTGTCCTCATAATTACAAGGGCACTCAGGGACGTATCTCGAGGTGCCAGGGAAGCAGCATTTCATCCTCATAATTTGTAGGGCCATGGGGAGCATATCTTGAGGTGCTCAGAAAAAGCATTCCGTCCTCATAATTCGGATCACACTTGGGGCATATCCGGAAGGGCCCAGGAAGCAGCATGCTTTCCTCATAATTCATAGGGCACTGTAGGGTGTATCCCAAAATCCCTGAAAGCAGCGTTCAATACTCACAATTCATAGGGCACTCAGGGGCGTATGCCGAGGGGCCCGAGAAGCAGCATTCGGTCCTTATAATTCGTAGGGCCATAGGGAGAGTATCCACAGTGGTCCTGGAAGCAGCATTACAACCTCATAATTCACTGCACACTCTGGGAACATCCGGAAGGGCCCGAGAAGCAGCATTCTCTCCTCATAATTCATAGTGCACACAGGGACATATCCCGAGGTGCCAGGGAAGCAGCATTCTGTCCTCATAATTTGTAGGGCCATGGGGAGCATATCCCGAGGGGCCCGGAAAATCATTCTGGCCTCATAATTCGCAGCACACTCTAGGCATATCTGGAAGGGATCGGGAAGCAGCATTCTGTTCTCATAACTCATGGGGCAGTCAGGGACATATCTCAAGGTGCCAGGGAAGCAGCATTGTGTCCTCATAATTTGTAGGGCCATGGGGAGCATATCCTGAGGGGCCTGGTTAAAGCATTCCATCCTCATAATTCACAGCACACTCGGGGCATATCCGGAAGGGCCCCTGAAGGAGCCTTCCGTCCTCATAATTCATAAGGCACTCAGGAGTGTATACCAAGGGGCCCGAAAAGCAGCATTTGGTCCTAATATTTCATAGGGCTATAGGAGGGGTATCCCGAGTGGCCCGGGAGGCAGCATTCCATTCTCATATTTAGTGGAACACAAGAGGCTGTATCCGGAGGGGACCAGGGAACAGCATTTCCACCTCTTAATAGGTAGGAAACTCGAGGGTGTATCCCGGGAAGCCTGAGAAGAAACATTTCATCCTAAAGAATCCTAGGGTCATGGGGCAAGTAGCCCCAGTGGCCCGGGAAGCAGCATTCCATCCTCCTGATTCAGAGCGCACTATGGGCATATCCACAAGGGCCCAGCAAGCAGCATTCCCGTTTATAATTCGTAGAGCACTAGGGAGCGTATCCGGAGGGGATGGAGAAGTAGCATTCCGTTCTCATAATTCATAGGGCACTGGGGGCGGGGGGTTTCCTGAGGAATTCGGAAAGAAGCATTCTGTCCTCATAACATGTAGGACACTCGGGGACATATTTGGAGAAGCCAGGGAAGCACCATTCCATCCTCAAAAATTGTAAGGCACTCACGGGCATATCCTGAAGGGCCTGTGACCCAACATTCCATCCTCATAATTCCTAGGGCACTTGGGGGCATATGCCGAGGGTTCCATGAAGCAGAATTACGTCATCATAATTCTTAGGGCCATGGGTGGCATTTCCAGAAGGGCCCGGCAAGCAGCATTCTATGCTATAAATTCATAGGAAACTCGGGGCTTATCCTCAGTGTCCCGGGAAGCAGAATTCCTTGCACATAATTCGGAAAGCCATGGGAGGCATGTTACAAGTGGCTCGTGAAAAAGCATTCTGTTCTCATAATTTGTAGTGCCATTGGGGGGGGGCATATCCTGAGGGACTTGGAAACAGCATTCTGCCCTTGTAATACATAGGGCGATGGGCCCGGGAAGCAGCATTCCATCCTGATAATTTGTAGAGCACTCGGGGGCATATCCACAGAAGCCCGAGAAGCAGCACTCCATCCTCATAATACATAGGGCATTCCGGGGCCTATCCAGAGGGGCCCTGAAAAGGAGCATTCTGTCCTAATAATTCTTAGGGCCATAGCGGGAGTATCCTGAGTGGCACGGAAAGCAGCATTCCATCCTCATAATTAATAGAACACTCATGGACATATCCCTAGTAGTCTGGAAAGCAGCATTCCATCCTCATAATTCGAAGGGCACACGGGGGTGTATCCTGAGGGAAAGGGTAAACAGCATTACCTCTTAAAATTCATCGAGCACTAGGGAGTATATCCCGAGGGGATGGAGAAGCAGCATTGTGTTCTCATAATTCTTAGGGCACCTGGAAGCCTGTCCTGATGGGCCCAGGAAGCAGCATTGTGACCTCACAATTTGTAGGGCTCTGGGAGGGTTATCCTGAGGGGCCGGGAAGCAGCATTTTGTCCTCAATGCTTGGAGGGCACTCAGGGAAATATGTCACGAAGCCCAGAAGCAGCAATCCGTCCTCATAATTTGAAGGGCACTGCCGGGAGTGTCCAGTTTGGTCCATGTAGCAGCATTCCATCCTAATAATACTTAGGGCCATAGGGAGAGTATCCTGAGTGGCCCGGAAAGTAGCATTCCACCCTCATAATTAGTAGAATACTCAGGGGCATATCCCTAGCGGCCCAGGAAGCAGTATTCCGTCCTCATAGTTTGAAGGGCTCTCGGGGGTTAATCCTGAGGAGCCGGGGAAGCAGCATTCCCTCCTATGAGTCGTAGAGCACTAGGGAGCATATCGCGAGGGGATGGAGAAGTAGAACTGTGTTCTCACAATTCGTAGGGGATTCGGAGGCCTGTATCGATGGCCCCGGGAAGCAGCATTGTCACCTCATTATTCGTAGGGCACTGGGGGAGTTTTCCTGAGGGCCCAGGGAAGCAGCATTGGTCCTCAATACTTGGAGGGCACTCTGGAACGTATGTCATGAAGTCCAGGAAGCAGCAATCCATCCTCATAATTCAAAGGGCACTCCCGGGAATATCCAGTATGACCCGTGTAGCAGCATTCAGTTCTCATAATTGGTAGGGCACTCAAGGGTGTATCCTGAGAAGCACGCGAAGCAGCATTCCATCCTCGTAATTGGTAGAGCATTCGAGGACGTATCGTGATGGGCCCTGGAAGCGGCATTGCATCCTCATAAATTGTAGGGCACTCGGGGGCATGTCTGAAGGGATCGTGAAGCAGATTTCTGATCTCATAACTCATAGGGTACACTTGGACATATCCCGAGGGACCTGAGAAACAGCCTTTTATTCTCCTAATGCATAGGCACTTGAGGCCGTATTCTGAGAGGCCCGGGAAGTAGCGTTCCATTCTCATAATTCCTAGGGCACTCATGGTTATACTCTGGGGAGTACAGGAAGAAGCATTTCATCCTCATAAATTGTAGGACCATGGTGGACATCTCCTGAGGGGCCCGGAAACAGCATTCTGCCCCTGTAATACATAGGGCCGTGGGGGGAGTATCCCAAGGTTTCCCGGAAAGCAGTATTCCATTTTCATAATTCAAAAAGCCATGGGAGTACATCTCAAGAAGCCCAGGAAGCAGC
The DNA here is from genome assembly GCA_006408675.1 of Madoqua kirkii. Lineage (NCBI taxonomy): Eukaryota > Metazoa > Chordata > Mammalia > Artiodactyla > Bovidae > Madoqua > Madoqua kirkii. The sequence goes on along the minus strand of SJYC01045234.1, from coordinate 18,690 downwards.
ATTCTGTCCTCATAATCCAGAGGGCACTCAGTGACGAACCCCCAGGAGCACAGGAAGCAGCATTCCGTCCTAATAATTTTTAGGTCCATGCGGAGCTTATCCCGAGGGGCCCAGCAAAAGTGTTCCGTCCTCACAATTCGCAGCACACTCGGGGCATAACCGGACGGGCCCGTGAAGCAGCATTCCATCCTCATAATTCATAGGGCATTCAGGGGCGCATCCCGTTGGGCCCGAAAAGAAGTATTCGGTCCTAATATTTCATAGGGCCATAGGGGAGTATCCCAAGTTGCCCCGGAATCAGCATTCCATTCTCATAATTAGTGGAACACTTGGAGGTGTATCTTCAGGGGACCAAGGAGAAGCATTCTCCCCTCTTAATATGTAGGAAACGTGGGGACGAATTCCGTGCAGCCTGAGAAGCAGTATTCCTTCTAAAATATTCTGGGGTCATGGGGGGAGTATCCCTAGAGGCCCCGGAAGCAGCATTCTGTTCTCATGATTCAGAGAGTAATCTGGGCGTATCCGGAAGGGCCCAACAAGCAGCATACCCTCCTATAATTCTTAGAGCGCTAGGGAGCATATCCCGAGGGTATGGGGAAGTAGCATTCCAGTCTCATAATTCGTAGGGCACTGGGGGTGAGGGGTATCCTGAAGAACACGGAAATAAGCATTCTGTCCTCATAATTCATGGGACACTCGGGGACAAATTTCAAGAAGCCTGGGAAGCAACATTCCAACCTCATAGTTCATAAGGCACTCCCAGACATATCTTGAAGGGCCTGCGAATCAACATTCCATCCTCATAATTCATAGGGCACTCAGGGCCGTATGTCGAGGGTCTCGGCAGCAGAATTATGTCATCATAATTCATAGGGCCATGGGTGGCATTTCCAGAGGGGCCCGGCTAACAGCATTCTATATTTTTAATTCATAGAGAACTTGGGGCCTATCCTCAGTGTCCCTGAAAGCAGCATTCCTTCCTCATAATTTGGAAAGCCATGGGGGGGGGCGTGTTACAAGTGGCTCGTGATAAAGCATTCTGTTCTCATAATTTGTAGGGCCATGGGGGGGCATATCCTGAGGGACCTGCAAACAGCATTCTGTCCTTGTAATACATAGGGCGATGGGGGAGTATCCCGAGGGGCCCGGGAAGCAGCATTCCATCCTCATAATTTGTAGGGCACTTGGGGGCATATCCAGAGAAGCCCGAGAAGCAGCACTCCATGCTCATAATACATACGGCATTCTGGGGCCTATCCAGAGGGGCCCTGCAAAGCAGCATTCCGTCCTAATAATTCTTAGGGCCATAGGGGGACTATCCTGAGTGGCTCAGAAAGCAACATTCCATCCTCATAATTAGTAGAACACTCATGAGCGTATCCCTAGCAGTCTGGGAAGCAGCATTCCGTTCTCATAATTCAAAGGGCACACGGGGGTGTATCCTGAGGGACCAGGGAAACAGCATTGCCTCTTAAAATTCATAGAGCACTAGGTAGTGTATCCCGAGGAGATGGAGAAGCAGCATTGTGTTCTCATATTTCGTAGGGCACCCGGAAGCCTGTCCAGATGGGCCCAGGAAGCAGCATTGTGACCTCATAATTTGTAGGGCTCTGGGGGGGTTATGCTGAGGGGCCTGGGAAGCAGCATTTTGTCCTCAATACATGGAGGGTACTCGGGGAGATATGTCATGAAGCCCAGAAGCAGCAATCCGTCCTCATAATTCAAAGGGCACTCCCGGTAGTGTCCAGTTTGGTCCGTGTAGCAGCATTCCATCCTAATAATACTTAGGGCCATAGCGGGAGTAACCTGAGTGGCCCAGAAAGCAGCATTCCATCCTCATAATTAGTAGAACATTCAGGAGAATATCCCTAGCGGCCCGGGAAGAAGTATTCCGTCCTCATAGTTCGAAGGGCTCTCGGGGGTTTATCCTGAGGGAACGGGAAAGCAGCATTCCCTCTTGTGATCCGTAGAGCACTAGGGAGCATATCCCGAGGGGATGGAGAAGTAGAACTGTGTTCTCACAATTCCTAGGGCACTCGGAGGCCTGTCTCGATGGCCCCGGGAAGCAGCATTGTCACCTCATTATTCCTAGGGCACTGGGGGAGTTTCCCTTAGGGCCCAGGGAAGCAGCAGTTGACCTCAGTACTTGGAGTGCACTCGGGGACCTATGTCATGAAATCCAGGAAGCAGCAATCCATCCTCATAATATGAAGGGCACTCCCGGGAGTATCCAGTATGGCCCGTGTAGCAGCATTCAGTCCTCATAATTGGTAGGGCACTCAAGGGTGTATCCTGAGAAGTAGGGGAAGCAGCATTCCATCCTCATAATTGGTAGGGCATTCGAGGACGTATCCTGATGGGCTCTGGAAGCAGCATTGCATGTTCATAAGTATTAGGGCACTCGGGGCATATCCCGAGTGGTCCTGAAGCAGAATTCTAATCTCATAACTCGTAGGGCACTCTTGGACATATTTCGAGGGGCCCGGGAAGCAGCCTTTTATTCTCCTAATGCATAGGGCACTAGGGGCTGTATTCTGAAAGTCCCGGGAAGCAGCATTAAATCCTCATAATTCGTAGGGCACTCAGAGATTAATCCTGAGAAGCACACGAAGCAGCATTGCACCCTCATAATTTGGAGGACCATGGTGGGCATATCCTGAGGGGCCCAGAAACAGCATTCTACCCCTATAATACATAGGGCGATGGGGGGAGTATTCAGAGGATCCCGGTAAGCAGCATTCCAATTTCATAATTCGAACGGCCATGCCGACATATCTCGAGAAGCTCAGGAAGCAGTATTCCATCCTTATAATTTGTAGGGCCACGGGGAGCATATCATGAGGGGCCCGGAAAAAGAGTTCTGACCTCACAATTTGCAGCACACTCGAGGCATATCCAGAAGGGCACGTGACGCAGCATTCCATCCTCATAATTCATAGGGCATTCAGGGGAGTATCCCGTGGGGCCGGAAAAGCAGCATTAGGTCCTAATAATTCGTAGGGCCATAGGGGGAGCATCACAAGTGGCCCGGGAAGCAGCATTCCATCGTCAAAATTAGGGAAACACTCGGGGCTGTACACCGAGGGGACCAGGGAACAGCAATTTCCCCTCTTAATAAGTACGGAACTTGGGGGATTATCCTGAGTGGCCAGAGAAGCAGCATTCCGTCCCCAAAAAACCCTAGGGTCATGGAGGGAGTATCCGGAGTGGCCTGGGAAGCAGCATTCTGTCCTCATTGTTCACAGTGCACTCCGGGTGTAGCCTGAAGGGCCCGGGAAGCAGCATTCCCTCCTGTAATTCATAGAGGACAAGGGAGGGTATCCTGAGGGGATTGGGAAATAGCATTCCGTTCTCATAATTCGTAGGGCACTGGGCGTGAGGGGGTATCCTGAGGAACCCGGAAAGAAGCATTCTGTCCTCATAACTCGTGGGGCATTCGGGCACAAATTTCGAGAAGCCTGGGAAGCAGAATTCCATCCTCATAGTTCATAAGGCACTCACAGGCATATCTTGAAGGGCCTGTGAAGCATCATTCCGTTCTCATAATTCCTAGGGCACCCAGAGCCATATGGCGAGGGTCCCGAGAGCAGAATAATGTCATCATAATTCATAGGACTATGGGTGCAATTTCCAGAAGGGCCCGGGAAGCAACATTCTATATTCTTAATTCATAGAGAACTCGGGGCGTATCCTCAGTGTCACGGGAAGCAGCATTCCTTTCTCATAATTCGTATAGCCATGGGGGGCAAATCTCAAGTGGCTGGTGAAAAAGCATTCTGTCCTCATAATTTGTAGGGCCATGGGGGGGCATATCCTGAGGTACCTGGAAACAGCATTCTTTCCTTGTAATACATAGGGCGATGAGGTGAGTATCCCGAGGGTCCCGGGAAGCAGCATTCCATCCTCATAATTTTTAGGGCACTTAGGGGCGTATGTCTAGAAGCCTGAGAAGAAGCATTCTGTCCTCTTAATTTCATAGGGCACACCGGGGCATATTCCGAGGGGCCCAAAAAGTAGCATTCCATCCTAATCATTCTTAGAGCCATAGGGGGAGTATGCTGAGTGGCCCGTAATGTAGCATTCCATTCTCATAATTAGTAGAACTCTCAGGGGCTTAACTCTAGCAGCCTGGGAAGCAGCATTCTGTCCTCATAGTTTGAAGAGTACTCGGGGGTTATCCTGAGGGTCCAGGAAAGCAGCATTCCCTCCTATAATTCGTATAGCACTAGGGAGCGTATCCGGAGGGGAAGGGGAAGTAGAATTTTGTTTTCACAATTAATAAGGAACTTGGAGACCTGTCCCGATGGGCCCGGGAAGCAGCATTGTGACCTCATAATTCCTAGGGCACTGGGGGAGTTATCTTGAAAGCCCCGGGAAGTAGCATTTTGTTCTCAGTACTTGGAGGGCACTAGGGGACATATGTCATGAAGCCCAGGAAGCAGAAATGCATCCTCATAATTCAAAGGGCACTCCCGGGAGTATACAGTCTGGCCCGTGTAGCAGCATTCAGTCCTCATAATTGGTAGGGCATTCAAGGGTATATCCTGAGAAGCTCGGGAAGCAGCATTCTGTCCTTATAGTTGGTAGGGCACTTAAGGACCTATCCTGATGGGCCCGGAAAGAAGCATTACATCTTCATAATTCATAGGGCACTTGGGGGCATATCCCAAGGTCCCGGGAAGCAAAATTCCATCCTCATAATTCATAGGGCACTCGCGGGTGAGTCCCGAGGAGCCCGAGAAGAAGCATTCTATCCTCATAATTCATAGGACACTCGGGGACATATCCCGAGGGCCTCGCGAAGCAGCATTCTGTCCTGATAATTTATACTGCTATGGTGAGTGTTTCCCAAAGGGCCCGGGAAGCAGCATTCCAACCTCATAATTTGTAGGGCACACAGAGGTGTATTCTGAGGGGCCTGGGAAGCAGCCTTTTATCCTCCTAATTCATAGGGCACTCGGGGGCATATCTGGAAAGGCCGGAGAAGTAGCATTGCATTTTCATAGTTCAGAGGGCCTTGTGGGACATATTTTGAGGTGCCCGGGAAGCAGCATTCTGTCCTGCTAGTTGCTTGACCACTCTGTGCCATGTGCCAATGGGCTTGGGAATCAGTATTCCTTCCTCATAATTCATGGGGCACTCAAGGGCATATTCAGAAGGGCCCATGAATCAGCATTCCTTTGTAAAGATTCGAAGGGCATTCAGAGGCATATTCCGAGGGTCCCAGGAAGCAGATTTCTATCCTCATTTTCCTAGGGCCATGGGGAGCATATCCCACGGTGCCCAGGAAGCAGCTGTCCATCTTCATAGTTCATAGGGCACCCGGGGGCACATCCCAAGGTCCCCAGAAAGCAGCATTCCATCCACATAATTCATAGAAATATGGGAGCCGAATTCCGTGTGTCCGGGAATCAGCCTGCCTTCCTCATAATTCCTAGGGCACTTAGGGACGTATCCTTAGAAGCCCGGGAAAGAGCATTCCTTCCTCATAAATCATAGAGTCATAAGGGGAGTATCCCGAGTAGCCTGGAAAGCAGTATTCTGTCCTCATAATTTGAAGGACCATGGAGTGTTTCTCCTGACAATTCCGGGAAGTAGCATTCTGTCCTCATAATTTGTAGATTCATGGGTGGCATTTCCCGTGTGGCCGGAGAAGCAGTATTCTGTCCTCTTAATTCACAGAGTCATGCAGGGCTTATCCTGAGGGGGCTGGGAGGAAGCATTCCATTCACATATTTTGTTGGGCACTCGGCTGCGAATCCCAAAGGGCTCGTGAACAGCATGACGTCCTCATAATTTGAAATGCATTCGGGGGTGTATCCCGTGTGGCCGGGGAAGCAGCATTCCCTCCTGTAAATCGTAGAGCACAAGGGGGTGTATCCCGAAATGACGGGGAATTAGCATTTTGTTCTCATAATTTGTAGGGCACTCATAGACGTGTCCCGATGGACCCGGGAAGCAGAATTGTGACCTCATAATTCGTAGAGAACTGGGAGGGGGTATCCTGAGATGCCCAGGAAGCAGCATTCTGTCGTCAAAACTCATAGGGCACTTGGGGACATATGAGAAGATGCCCGGCAAGCAGCAATCCATCCTCATAATTCGAAGGACTTTCGCATGAGTTCCAAGTTTGGCCCGTGTAGCAGCATTCAGTCTGTATAATTAGTAGGGCACTCGGGGACATATCTCGAGGGTTCTGGGAAGCAGCAGTCTGTCCTCATAATTCATAGCGCCATGAAGGGCATTTCCCAAGGAGCCCAGGAAGCAGCATTCTCTCCTCATAATTGGTAAGGCCATGGGGAGCATATCCCGAGGGGCCCAGAAAAAGCGTTCTGTCCTCACAATTTGCAGCACACTCGGGGCATATCCAGAAGGGCCCATGAAGCAGCATTCCATCCTCATAATTCATAGGGCATTCAGGGGCGTATCCCGTGGGGCACAAAAATCAGCATTCCGTCCTAATAATTCGTAGGGCCATAGGGGGAGTATCTTAAGTGGCCCGGGAATCAGCATTCCATCCTCATAATTAGTGGAACACTGGGGGCTGTATCTTCAGGTGACCAGGGAGAAGCATTTCCCCCTCTTAGTACGTAGGAAACTGGAAGGCGTATTCCGAGCAGCCCGAAAAGCAGCATTCCTTCCGCAAAAATCCTAGGGTCAAGGGGGGAGTTTCCCAAGTGGCCCGGGAAGCAGCATTCTGTTCTCATGATCCAGAGTGAAATCTGGGCATATCACCAAGGGCCCGGCAAGAAGCATTCCCTCCTGTAATTCCTAGAGCACTAGGGAGCGTATCCCGAGTGTATGGGAAAGTAGCATTCCGTTCTCATAATTCGTTGGGCACTGGGGGTGAGGGGCATCCTGAGGAACCTGGAAAGAAGCATTCTGTCCTCATAACTCGTGGTAAACTCAGGGACAAATTTTGAGAAGCCTGGGAAGCAGCATTCCATCCTCATAGTTTGTAAGGCTCTCACGGGCATATTTGAAGGGCCTGTGAAGCAACATTACATCCTCATAATTTCTAGGGCACTCAAGGCTGTATGTTAAGGGTCCCAGGAGCAGAATTATGTCATCATAATTCATAGGGCCATGGGTGGCATTTCCAAAGGGCCCGGCTAGCAGCATTCTATATTCTTAATTCATAGAGAACTTGGGGACTATCTTCAGTGTCCCTGGAAGCAGCATTCCTTCCTCATAATTCATATAGCCATGGGGGGCATATCACAAGTGGCTTGTGATAAAGCATTCTTTCCTCATAATTTGTAGGGCCATGGGGGGGGCATAACCTGAGAGACCTGGAAACAGCATTCTGCCCTTGTAATACACAGGGCGACAAGGGGAGTATCCCGAGTGTCTTGAGAAGCAACCTTCCATCCTCATAATTTGTAGGGCTCTTGGTGGCATATCCCCAGAAGACCGAGAAGCAGCATTCCATCCTAATAATTCTTAGGGCCATAGAGGGAGTATCCTGAGTGGCCCAGAAAGCAGCATTCCATCCTCATAATTAGTAGAACACTCAGGGGCATATCCCTAGCGGCCTGGGAAGCAGCATTTTGTCCTCATAATTCGCAGCACACTGGGGGCGTATCCCGAAGGGCCCAGGAAGCATTATTCTGTCCTCATAGTTCGAAGGTCATTCGGGGGTTTATCCTGAGAGACTTGAGAAGCAGCATTCCCTCCTATAATTCATAGAGCACTAGGTAGCATATCCCGAGGGGATGGAAAGGTAGAACTGTGTTCTCATAATTAATAGGGCACACGGAGGCTTGTCCCGATGGGCCAGGTATGCAGCATTGTGACCTCATAAGTCATAAGGAACTGGGGTGTTATTTTGAAGGCCCCAGAAAGCAGCATTGTGTCCTCAATACTTGGAGGGCCCTCGGGGACGTATGTCATGAAGCCCAGGATGAAGCAATCCGTCCTCATAATTCAAAAGACCATGGAGTGTTTATCCCGAAAATTCCGGGAAGCAGCATTCTATCTTCATAATTTGTAGATTCATGTTTGGCATTTCCCGTGCAGCCCGAGAAGCAGTATTCGGAATTTCTAATTTGTAGGGTCAAGAAAGGGTTATCCTGAGAAGTTCGGGAAGCAGCATTCCGTTCACATATTCCGCTGAGCACTCAGCTGTGAATCCCAAAGAGCCAGTGAAGCAGCATGATGTCCTCATAATTCGAAATGCATTTGAGGGTGTATCCTGCGTGGCCAGGGAAGCAGCATTCCCTCCTATAATTCATAGAGCACAAGGGTTGTGTATCCTGAGAGGATGGAGAAGTAGCATTCCGTTCTCATAATTTGTAGGGCCCTGGGGGTGCGGTATTTTGAGGAACCCAGAAAGAAGCATTCTGTCCTCATAACTCGTAGGGCACTAGGGGACATTATTGGAGAAGCACGTGAAGCAGCATTCAGTCCTCATATTTCGTAGAAATATGGGGGCCAAATTCCAAGTGTTCGGGAAGCAGCCTTCCTTCCTCATAAATCATAGGGCCATGGGGGGAGCATTATGAGTGGCTTGGAAAGCAGTATTCTGCCCTCATAATTCATAAAGGGGGGCTTCTCCTGAGGGGCCCGAGAAGCAGCATTCCATCATCATAATTCAAAGGACCATGGAGTGTTTATCCCGAAAATTCTGGGAAGCAGCATTCTATCTTCATAATTTGTAGATTCATGTGTGGTGTTTCCCGTGCGGCCTGCAAAGCAGTATTCTGAAATTCTAATTTATAGAGTCAAGAAGGGGTTAACCTAAGAAGTCTGGGAAGCAGCATTCCGTTCACATATTTCGCTGGGCACCTGGCTGCGAATCTCGAAGGGCCCGTTAAGCAGCATGACGTCCTCAAAATTCGAAATGCATTTGAGGGTGTATCCCGTGTGGCCAGGGAAGCAGCATTCCCTGCTGTAATTTGTAGAGTACAAGGGGGCGTATTCTGAATGGACGGGGAAGTAGCATTTTGTTCTCAAAATTTGTAGGGCACTTGTAGACGTTTTCCGATGAACCCCGGAAGCATCATTCTGACCTTATAATCATTAGGGCAATGGGGGGGGGGTTATCCTGAGGGGCCCGGGAGGCTGCATTCTGTCTTCATAACTCATAGGGCACTCGGGGACGTATGACAAGAAGCCCGGCAAGCAGCAATCCTTCCTCATAATTCAAAGCGCATTCGCGGGGGTATCCAGTTTAGCCCATGTAGCAGCATTCTGTCCTCATGATTCCCAGGGTACCCAGTGACCTATCTCGAGGTGCCAGGGAAGCAGCATTCCATCCTCATAATTTGTAGGGCCATGGGGAGCATATACCTAGGGGCCCAGTAAAACCATTCCGTCCTCATAATTTGCAACACACTAGGGCATATCTGGAAAGGCCCAGGAAGCAGCAATCCGTCCTCATAATTAGAAGGGCACTTCTGGGAGTATCCAGTTTGGCCTGTGTAGCAGCGTTCAGTCATCATAATTGGTAGGGCACTCGAGGGTTTATCCTGAGAAGCATGGGAAGCAGCATTTCGTCCTCATATTTGGTAGGGCATTCGAGGACGTATCCTGATGAGCCCGGGAAGAAGCATTGCGTTCTCATAATTCATAGGGCACTCAAAGGCATATCCCAAGGGTCCCGGGAAGCAACATTCCATCCTCATAATCTGTAGGGCACTCGCGGGTGAATCCCGAGGAGCCCAAGAAGCAGCATTCCATCCTCATAATTCATAGAACACTCGGGGAACATATCCCGAGGGCTTCAGGAAGCAGCATTCTGTCCTCATAATTCGTAGGGCACACAGGGACGAAGGTGCCAGGGAAGCAGCATTCCATCCTCATAATTTGTAAGACCATGGGGAGCATATCCGAGGGGTCTGGAAAAAGCATTCTGTCTTCATAATTCACAGCACACTCGGGTTATATCCGGAAGGACCCGGGAAGCAACAGTCTGTTCTCATAATTCGTAGGGCACTCAGGCAGAAATGTCGAGGGTCCTGGGAGTAGAATTATGTCATCATAATTCATAGGGGCATTGGTGGCATTTCCAGAGGGGCCCAGCAAGCAGCATTCTATATTCAAAATTCATAGAGAACTGGGGTCCTATGCTCAGTGTCCCGGGAAGCAGCATTCCTTTCTCATAATTCGTATAGCCAAGGGGGGCGTATCTCAAGTTCTTCATGAAAAAGCATTCTGTCCTCATAATTTGTAGGGCTATGGGAGGGGGGGTGCATATCTTGGGGGACCTGGAAACAGCATTCTGCTTTTTTTATACATAGGGCGACATGCGGAGTATCCTGAGGGTCCCGGGAAGCAGCATTCCATCCTCATAATTTGTAGGGCACTTGGGGGCGTACCCTCAGCCTGTCTCTTATACACATCTTGAAGTCCCGGGAAGCAGCATTTTGTCCTTAATACTTGGAGGTCACTCGGGAACGTATCGCATGAAGCCAAGGAAGCAGTAATCCGTCCTCATAATTCGAAGGGCACTCCCGGGAGTATCCAGTTTGGCCCATGTAGCAGCATTCAGTCCTCATAATTGGTAGGGCACTCGAGGGTGTATCCTGAGAAGCACGGGAAGCAGCATTCCATCCTCATAATTGGAAGGGTATATGAGGACGTACCTTGATTGCCCGGGAAGCAGCATTCTGACCTCATAATTCGTAGGGCACTCGGAGGTGTATTCCCAGGTGCCCGGCAAGCAGACTTTTATCCTCCTAATGCATAGGAAACTCAGGGATGCATTCTGAGGAGCACAGGAAGTAGCATTCCATCCTAAGAACTTGTAGGATCATGGTGGGCATATCCTCAGGGTCCCAGAAACAGCATTTTGCCCCTGTAATACATAGGGCGATGGGAGTAGTATCCTGAGGGTCCCGTGAAGCAGCATTCCATTTTCATAATTCGAAAAGCCATGGGGGCATATCTTGAGAAGCCCGGAAAGCAGCATTTCCTCCTCATAATTCAGAGGGCACTCGGGGACATATCCCTAGGAGCACAGGAAGCAGCATTCCGTCCTCACAATTTGTAGGGCCATGAGTAACATATCCCGAGGAGCCTGGAAAAAGCATCCTGGCCTTAAAAATCGTAGGGCACACAGGGACGAAGGTGCCAGGGAAGCAGCATTCCATCCTCATAATTTGTAAGACCATGGGGAGCATATCCGAGGGGTCTGGAAAAAGCATTCTGTCTTCATAATTCACAGCACACTCGGGTTATATCCGGAAGGACCCGGGAAGCAACAGTCTGTTCTCATAATTCGTAGGGCACTCAGGCAGAAATGTCGAGGGTCCTGGGAGTAGAATTATGTCATCATAATTCATAGGGGCATTGGTGGCATTTCCAGAGGGGCCCAGCAAGCAGCATTCTATATTCAAAATTCATAGAGAACTGGGGTCCTATGCTCAGTGTCCCGGGAAGCAGCATTCCTTTCTCATAATTCGTATAGCCAAGGGGGGCGTATCTCAAGTTCTTCATGAAAAAGCATTCTGTCCTCATAATTTGTAGGGCTATGGGAGGGGGGGTGCATATCTTGGGGGACCTGGAAACAGCATTCTGCTTTTTTTATACATAGGGCGACATGCGGAGTATCCTGAGGGTCCCGGGAAGCAGCATTCCATCCTCATAATTTGTAGGGCACTTGGGGGCGTACCCTCAGCAGCTTGAGAAGCAAGATTCCATACTCGTAATTCATAGGGCACTCCGGGGTGTATCCCGAGGGGCCTGAAAAGCAGCATTCCGTCTTCATAATTCTTAGGGCCATAAGGGGAGTAAACTGAGTGGCCCAAAAAGCCGCACTCCATCCTCATAATTAGTAGAACACTCAGGGGTGTATCCCCAGTGGCCCGGGGAGCAGCATTCTGTCCTCATGATTCGCAGTGCACTGGGGTGTTTATCCTGAGGGACCGGGGAAGCAGCATTCCTTCGTATAATTCCTAGAGCTCTAGGGAGCGTATCCCGAGGAGATGGTGAAGTAGAAGTGTGTTCTCATAATTTGTAGGGCACACGGAGGCCTGTCCCGATGGGCCAGGGAATCAGCATTGTCACCTCATAATTCGTAGGGCACTGGGGAGGTTTATCCTGAGGGCCCGGGGAAGCAGCATTTTGTCCTCAATACATGGAGGGCACTCAGGGAGATATGTCATGAAGCCCAGGAAGCAGCAATCCGTCCTCATAATTCGAAGGGCACTTCCGGGAGTATGCAGTTTGGCCCGTGTAGCAGTGTTCAGTCTTCACCACTGGTAGAGAACTTGAGGGTGTATCCTGAGAAGCACAGGAAGCAACATTCCTTCCTCATAATTGGGAGGGCATTCGAGGACATATCCTGATGGGCCTGGGAAGCAGCATTGCGTCCTCATAAGTCGTAGGGCACTCGGGGGCATATCCCGAGGGATCCCGAAGCAGAATTCTGTTCTTGTAACTCATAGGGCACTCTTTGACATATCCTGAAGGGCCCGGGAATCAACATTCTGTCCTCATAATTCATAGCGCCATGGAGGGCGTTTTCCCAGGGCCCCGGAAAGCAGCATTCCGACCTCCTAATTCGTAGGGCACTAGGAGGTGTATTCTCACCGGCCCGGGAAGCAGACTTTTATCCTCCCAATGCATAGGGCACTCAGGGATGTATCCCGAGGAGGACAGGAAGCAGCATTCCATCCTCGTAAATCAGAGGACACTCAGGGACAAATCCAGAGGAGCACAAGAAGCAGCATTCCATTTTACTAAATTGTAGGACCGTGGTCAGCATATCCTGAGGGGCCCAGAAGCAGCATTCTGCACCTGTAATACATAGAGCAATGGACGGAGTATCCTGAGGATCCCGGGAAGCAGTATTCTGTTTTCCTAACTTGACTGGCCATGGTGGCATATCTCGAGAAGCCCAGGAAGCAGCATTCCATCCTAACAATCTGTAGGGCCATGGGGAGCATATCCCTAGAAGCACATGAAGCAGCATTCCGTCCTCATAATTCGTAGGACCATAGGGAGCATATAAGAGGGAATGGTGCCTCCCGGTTCCTTGGGGATACGCCCAAAGTGCTCTCTGAATCAAGAGGACCGAATACTGCTTCCCAGGCCACATGGAATACACCCCCGAGTGCCCTACAATTTATGAGGACAGAATGCTGCTTCCCGGGCCCTTCCAGATATGCCCGGAATGTGCTGAAAATTATGAGAATGGAATGCTTTTTCCAGGCCCCTCGAGATATGTTCCCTATGGCCCTACAAATTGTTAGGACGGAATGCTGCTTCCTGTGTTCCTCGGAATTTGTCCCTGAGTATTTTCTGAATTACGAGAATGGAATGCTGCTTCCTGTCCTCCTCACGATACATCCTTGAGTGCCCTATGCATTCAGAGGATAAAAGTCTCCTCCCTGGGCCTGTGGGAATACACCTCCCAGTGCCCTATGAATTACGAGGTCAGAATGCTGCTTTCCGGGGCCCTGGGGAAACGCCCTCCATGGCACTATGAATTATGAGGACAGCTTGCTGATTCCCGGGCCCCTCCGGATATGTCCAAGAGTGCCCTACAATTTATGAGGATGGAATTCTGCATCAAAACCCTTTGGGATATGCCTCCAAGAGCCCTACGAATTATGAGGATGCAATGCTGCTTCCCAGGCCCATAAGTATATGTCCTCGAATGCCCTCCCAATTATGAGGATGGAATGCTGCTTCCCAAGCCTCTCAGAATACGGCCCCGACTGCCCTATGCATTAGGAGGATAAAAGGCTCCTTCCCAGACCCCGTGGGATATGTCCAAAAGTGCCCTACATGTTATGAGAACAGAATTCTGCTTCACGAACCTCGGGATATGCCCCCAAATGCCCTACGACTTATGAGGATGAAATGCTGCTTCCCGGGCCCATCAGGATATGTCCTTGAATGACCTCCAAATTATGAGGACGGAATGCTGCTTCCCATGCTTCTCAGGATACACCCTCGAGTGCCCTACCAATTATGAGGGCTGAATGCTTCTACATGGGCCAAACTGGATATTCCCGGCAGTGCCCTTTGAATTATGAGGACAGATTGCTGCTTCCTGGGCTTCATGACATACGTTCTTGAGTTACCTCCAAGTACTGAGGACAAACGCTGCTTCCCGGGCCCCTCAGGATAACCCCCCAGTGCCCTACGATTTATGAGGTTACAATGCTGCTTCCTGGGCCCTTTGGGATAGGCCTCCGATTGCCCTACAAATTATGGGAACACAATGCTATTTCCCCATCCCTCGGCATACGTTCCCTAGTGCTCTACGAATTAAAAGAGTGAATGCTGCTTCCCCGGTCCCTCAGGATACACCCTAGAGTGCTCTTGGAATTATGAGAATGCTTACCAGGCCACTAAGGATATGCCCCTGAGTGTTCTACTAATTATGAGGATGGAATACTGCTCTCCAGGCCACTCAGGATACTCCCTCTATGGCCCTAAGAATTATTAGAACGAAATGCTGCATTTCCGGGCCCTCAGGATACGCCCCGGAGTGCCCTATAAATTTTGAGGTTGGATAGCTGTTTCTCAGGCTTCTGGGGATACGCGCCTGAGTGCCATACAAATTATGAGGATGGAATGCTGCTTCTCGGGCCCCTTTGGTTACTCCCCAATTGCCCTATGTATTACAAGGGGAGAATGCCTTTTCCAGGTCCCTGAAAATATGCCCACTGCCATGGCCCTACAAATTATGAGGACAGAATGCTTTTTCATGAGCCACTTGTAACACGCCCCCCATGGCTATACGAATTATGAGGAAGGAATGCTGCTTTCTGGGACACTGAGGATAGGCCCCGAATTTCCTATGAAATAAGAATATAGAATGCTGCTTGCCGGGCCCCTCTGGAAATGCTACCCATGGCCCTACCAATTATGATGACATAATTCTGCTTCCCGGGACCCTCAGCATACGCCCCATAGTGCCCTAGGAATTATGAGGACGGAATGTTGCTTCACAGGCCCTTCAGTATATATCTGTGAGTGCCTTACGAATTATGAGGATGGAATGATGCTTCCTGGGCTTCTTGAAATATGTCCCCGAGTGCCCTACGTGTTGTGAGGACAGAATGCTTTTTTCCGGGTTCCTTAGGATATCACCCTGCCCTTAGTGCCCTAGGAATTATGAGAATGGAATGCTACTTCCCATCCGCTCGAGATACGCTCCCTAGTGCTCTAGGAATTTTAGCAGGAAATGCTGCTTCCCAGCCATTTGGGACAGGCCCAGAGTGTGCTCGGAAAGATGAGGATGGAATGCTGCTTCCCGGGCCAGTTGGGATACTCCCCCCATGACCCTAGGCTTGTTAAGGATGAAGTGCTGGTTCCCGGGCTCATCAGGATACGTCCTCGAATGCCCTCCCAAATATGAGGATGGAATACTGCTTCCCGTGCATCTCAGGATATACCCTCGAGTGCCCTACCAATTATGATGACTGAACGCTGCCTCACAGGCCAAACTGGATACTCCCGGAAGTGCCCTTTGACTTATGAGGACGGATTGCTGCTTCCTGGGCTTCATGACATATGTCCCCGAGTGCCCTTCAATTACTGAGGAAAAAATGCTGCTTCCTGGAGCCACTTGGGATACTCCCCCTATGGCCCTAGGAATTATTAGGATTGAATGCTGCTTTTCAGGACCCTTGGGAAATGCCCCAGAATTCCCTAAGAATTATGAGGATGGAATGCTTTTTCACGAGCCACTTGAGATACGCCTCCCATGGCTATACGAATTATGAGGAAGGAATACTGCTTCCCAGGACACTGAGGATAGGACCGCAGTTCTGAATTAAGAATATATCATGCTGCTTGCTGGGACCCTCTGGAATGCCACCAATGCCCCTATGAATTATGATGACGCAATTATGCTCCTGGGACCCTTGACATATGGGCCTGAGTGCTCTAGGAATTATGAGGACGGAATATTGCTTCGCAGGCCCATCAAGATATGCCCATGAGTGCCTTACGAACTATGAGGATGGAATGTTGCTTCCCAGGTTTCTCAAAATTTTTCCCCGAATGCCACACTAGTTATGAGGACAGAATGCTTCTTTCCAGGTTCCTCAGGATATCCCCCCCATGCCCTATGAATTATGAGAACAGAATTCTAATTTCCCATCCCCTTGGGATAAGCTCCCTAGGGCTCCATGAATTATAGGAGGGAGTGCTGCTTCCCGGGCCACTTGGGATACTCCCCCTATGGCCCTAGGAATTATTAGGATAGAATGCTGCATTTCAGGCCCCTTGGAAAACGCCCCAGAATGCCCTAAGAATTATGAGGACAGAATGCTGTTTCAGGGGCCCTTCCAGGTATGCCCCGAGTGTGCTGCAAATTGTGAGGATCGAAGGCTTTTTCTGAGCCCCTCGGTATATGCTCCCTATGGTCCTACAAATTATGAGGACGGAATGCTGCTTCATATGCTTCTAGGGATATTCTCTCCATGGCCCTACAAATTGTAAGGGTGGAATGCTGCGTCATATGCTCTTAGGGATATGCTCCCCATGGCCCTACAAATTGTTAGAATGGAATATTGCTTCCTGTGCTCCTCAGGATTCATCCCTGAGTGCCCTCTGAATTATGAGGATGGAATGCTGCTTCCTGGGCTTCTCGAGATATGCCACCATGGCCAGTCAAATTAGGAAAACAGAATACTGTTTCCCGGGATCCTCAGGATATGCCCCCCATCACTCTATGTATAACATATGCAGATTGCTACTTCTGGACCCCTCAGGATATGCTGACCACGGTCTTACAATTTATTAGAATGGAATGCTGCTTCGTGTGCCTCTCAGGATACATCCCTGAGTGCCCTAGGAATTATGAGGATGCAATGCTGCTTCCCAGGCCTCTTGGTATACGGCTCCGAGTGCTCTATGCACTAGGAGGATAAAAGGCTGCTTCCCGGTCCCCTCGGGACATGTCCAAGAGTGCCCTATGAGTTAGGAGAACAGAATTCTGCTTCGGGACCCCTCAGAATATGCCCCCGAGTGCCCTACGACTTATGAGGATGCAATGCTGCTTCCTGGGCCCATCAGGATATGTTCTCGAATGCCCTCCCAATTATGAGGACGGAGTGCTGCTTCCCGTGCTTCTCAGGATACACTCTACATTTCTGGGGATATGCCCCTGAGTGCCCTACAAATTATGAGGAAGGAATGCTGCTTTCCTTGCCCCTTGGGTCAATCCCCCCATCGCCCTATGTATTACAAGGGCAGAATGCTGTTCCCAGGTCCCTCAGGATATAACCCCTCATGGCCCTACAAATTATGAGGACAGAATACTTTTTCACGAGCCACTTGTAACACGCCCCCCATGGCTATACGAATTATGAGGATGGATTGCTGCTTCCTGGGCTTCATGACATATCTCCCTGAGTGCCCTCTATGTATTGAGGACAACATGTTGCTTCCCGGGGCCCTCAGGATAACCCCCACAGTGCCCTATGAATTATGAGGTGACAACGCTGATTCCCTGGCCCATCCGGACAGGCCTCCGAGTGCCCTACGAATTATGAGAAAACAATTCTACTTCACCATCTCCTCGGGATACGCTCCCTAGAGCTCCAAGAATTATAGGAGGGAAAGCTGCTTCCCCGGTCCCTCAGGATAAACACCCCAGCGCAGTGCGAATCACTAGGATGGAATGCTGTTCCTCGGGCCACTAGGGATACACCCCTTAGTGTTCTACTAATTATGAGGATGGAATGCTGCTCTCCAGGCCACTCAGTTTACTCCCCTTATGGCCCTAAGAATTATTAGGATGGAATGCTGCTTTTTGGGCCCCTCAGGATACACCCCGGAGTGCCCTATGAATTATGAGTATGGAATCCTGCTTCTCAGGCATCTGGGGGTACACCACCAAGTGCCCTACAAATTATGACGATGGAATGCTGCTTCCTGGGACCCTCGGGATACTCCCCATGTCACCCTATGTATTACAAATGCAGAATGCTGTTTCCAGGCCCCTCAGGATATGCCCCCCCATAGCACTACAAATTATGAGGACAGAATGCTTTTTCATGAGGAACTTGAGATACGCCCCCCATGGCTATACGAATTATCAAGAAGTAATGCTGCTTCCCAGGACACTGAGCATAGGACCCCAGTTCTCTATGAATTAAGAATATAGAATGCTGCTTGCTGGGCCCCTCTGGAAATGCCACCAATGCCCCTATGAATCAGGATGACATAATTCTGCTCCCAGTACCCTCGACATATGGGCCTGAGTGCCCTACGAATTATGAGGACCGAATTTTGCTTCCCGGGTCCTTCCGGATATGCCCCGAGTGTGCTGGGAATTATAAGGCCAGAATACTTTTTCCAGGCCCCTCGGATATGCTCCCCATGGCCTTACAAATTATGAGGATGGAATGCTGCTTTCCTGGCACCTTCGTCCCTGTGTGCCCTACGAATTATGAGGACAGAATGCTGCTTCCCGGGCCCTGCAGGATATGCCCGGAGTGTGCTGGGAATTATAAGGCCAGAATACTTTTTCTGGGCTCCTCGGGATATGCTACCAATGGCCCTACAAATTTTGAGGACAGAATGATGATTTCTGTGCTCCTCGGGATATGTCCCCAAGTGCCGTCTGAATTATGAAGATGGAATGCTGCTTCCCAAGTTTCTCGAGATATGCCCCATGGCTGTTCGAATTATGAAAATGGAATGCAGCTTCACGGGACCCTCAGGATACTCCCCCCATTGCCCTATGTATTACAGGGGCAGAATGCAGTTTCTGGAACCCTG
>SJYC01045232.1:0-19681 GCA_006408675.1 Madoqua kirkii | reverse complement strand
GTGGAGCCTGGCCTTGCTGCCTGGGGAGCCCTGCTTCTCCGAGGGGCAGCTCAGTGTGTGGGGTGGAGGGTGACCGTCCGCCAAGGCCAAGGAGACCACATGCACCAAGCGTGCACGCAGGCTAGGCCTGTGCGAGGTGGCCGCCCCTCCTCACGGTGAGGAAGGCTCTGTCCTGCCCGCGTTGGACTGTCTCTGTTTCTTAAGAACGCACCGAGGTTGCGTTTCTGATAACGAAGCCGGCAGCCTGGGCAGGTTTCTCTTAAAGCTCCACCTGCTGTTACGTTAGCGACCGTTCCTCCACGGTTCTCAATTAATGCTCATCACTCTTAGTTTCGGGGTGCACGTGTTTGTTCCTGAGATTGCCCCCCGTCCCCTCCCCGGCCCCGGGCCCGCTGGGGGAGGGCAGGGGCCGGGGCGCCAGGTGTGGGAGTCATTTCAGACCCCTTGAACCGTAGGAGATGCGTGCAGCTCACGATTTTACATCGTTGGGGGCGTTTCAGTTCAGTTCAGTCGCTCAGTCGTGTCCGACTCTTTGCGACCCCGTGAATCGCAGCACGCCAGGCCTCTCTGTTCATCACCATCTCCCGGAGCTCACTCAGACTCACGTCCATTGAGTCCGTGATGCCACTGGGGACGTTTGCCAAGTTCCACATCCACCTTCCCCACGACGCAGAAGATCACCGTCAAAACCGTCAGAGTGGCCCGGCCAAGGGAACTGAGGAAGCCGGTCTGGAGCGGGTCAGTGCTGGCCCCTCCCCTGCCCGCAGGGTGTCTCCTCCTGTGGGAGGACCCCAGACCTTCCAAGGAGCCCCACGGCCCTCGATACTCAGGGAAGACCTCCGACGAGGGGCAGGAGATGGTCTTATTCTCTTCATGTTCATCATTTTTAAACTATTACTTATTTAAAGAAAAGTAATCCCATCGCATGGGCTTCCCAGGTGGTGCCAGCAGTAAAGAGCCCGCCTGCCGCTGTAGGAGACGCAAAATCAGCTCAGCTCAGTTCATTTCAGCCGCTCAGTCGTGTCTGACTCTGCGACCCCATGGACTGCAGCACGCCAGGCCTCCCTGTCTATCGCCAACTCCCGGAGTTTACTCAAACTCATGTCCATTGTGTTGGTGATGCCATCCAACCATCTCATCCTCTGTCATTCCCTTCTCCTCCCACCTTCAATCTTTCCCAGCATCAGGGTCTTTTCCAATGAGTCAGTTCTTCACATTAGATGGCCAAAGTACTAGAGTTTCAGCTTCAGCATCAGTCCTTCCAATGAACATTCAGGACTGATCTCCTTTAGGATGGACTGGTTGGATCTCCTTGTAGTCCAAGGGCCTCTCAAAAGTCTTCTCCAACACCATAGTTCAAAAGCATCAAATCTTCGGTGCTCAGCTTTCTTTACAGTCCAACTCTCACATCCATACATGACTACTGGATAAGCCATAGCCTTGACTAGAAGGACCTTTTTTTGGCAAAGTAACATCTCTGCTTTTTAATATGCTGTCTAGGTTGGTCATAGCTTGTCTTCCAAGGAGCAAGCGTCTTTTAATTTCATGGCTGCAGTCACCATCTGCAGTGATTTTGGAGCCCTGAAAATAAAGTCTGTCACTGTTTCCTTTGTTTCCCCATCTATTTTCCATGAAGTGATGCGACTGGATGCTTAGTTTTCTGAATGTTGAGTTTTAAGCCAACTTTTTCACTCTCCTCTTTCAATTTCATCAAGAGACTCTTTAGTTCTTCTTTGCTTTCTGCCATAAGGGTGGTGTCATCTGCATATCTGAGATTATTGATATTTCTCCTGGCAATCTTGATTTCAGCTTGCACTTCATCCAGCCCTGCGTTTCGCATGATGTACTCTGCATGTAAGTAAAATAAACAGGGTAACAGTATACAGCCTTGATGTAAGCTCCTTTCCTGATTTGGAACCAGTCTGTTGTTCCATATCTTGACCTGCATATGGACTACATGGGTTCAGTCCCTGGGCTGGAACGATCCCGCGGAGGAAAGCATGGTGACCCATTCCAGTATTCTTGCCTGGAGAATCCCATGAACAGAGGAGCCTGGTTCATGGGGTCACACAGAGTCAGATATGACTGCAGTGACTGGGTGCATGCAGAGTCCACACATATAGATGAGAAAGTCCCATTGTCCCACTCCGGCCACCAGCTGGGGGACAGTCCCTCGGAAAGGCCTTCCCCACACTTGTCCTCTCCCTGAAGGGACAGAAAACCAACCAGCTGGCGACTGCCCTGGGCTCCCTCCTGGGACCAGCCTCTGCAGGGGGCGTGTGCCTCACAGCCGAGGCGCTGCTGGGCAGCCTTCGGATGTTTCTATGGCGTCTCCTTCTATTCTAACAGCGGCTCTTTAACGGCACATCTTCTCCTTGTAGTGGTTGTTGTTCAGTTGCTCAGTCCTGTCTGCCTCTGACCCCACGGACTGCAGCACGCCAGGCTCCCTTGTCCTTCACCATCTCTGGGAGTTTGCCCAAACTCTTGTCTTTTCAGTCAGTGATGCTATCTAACCATCTCATCTTCTGCCGCCCCCTTCTTCTTTTGCCCTCAATCTTCCCTAGCATCAAGGGTTTTTTCTAGTGAGTCAGCTCTTCACATCAGGTGGCCACAGTACTGGAGCTTCACATCAATCCTTCCAATGAATGTTCAGGGTTGATTTCCTTTAGGATTGACTGGTTTGATCTCCTTGCAGTCCAAGAGTCTTCTCCAGCACCATGATTAAAAAGCACTGGAGGAGGGAATGGAAAACCACTCCAGTATTCTTACCACAAGAACTCCATGAACAGTATGAAAAAGCAAAAATCTACTATAATCAAATCTATTGATTTCCTACTATAAGCAATGACATGATTACAGTATATTTTCAAAATATTTTTTCTCTCTTTCCTCTACTTATCACGTTTGTACTTGCTTGTTTTTCTCTATTTACTTTTATATGTTTACATATACTTTTGTCTCTCTTACTTGATTTACCTACTGGAAATGATGACTTCTGTCTCTCCCTCTATCAAAACAAAATAAATGAGAATGTCAGTGAGCCTACATCCTTAGCCACAAGATGTGCTAGATAATCTGACTTGTCTTTTCATATAATTTCCCCTTATATAATACACACAACATATTTCCATGATTTATTGATGAAAATAGTATCACTAACACATAGTTTCAACCTCTTGTGTTCTTGCTCAAGAACGACTTGTGGAAATCACCTTAAATTATCCAGTGCAGCTAATTATTTTTAATGACTGTATAACTGTTGCTGGTACAGATATAATAAGCTTTTTTTCCAGCTTCTCTTTAATTGCTCTGCATTCAGTTTCCTTTCAATTCTTGATCAAAACAACTGCAGTGAGGAACTTTGTGCATCATTAATTCATCCAACAGGCATCTTTGGGTGGACATGTCTTACGCTGTGGTGGTTTTACTGCTGTCGACATTTTTGAGGGGGTCTCCAATAGACAGTGCCTTTCTTCTCTATCTAGATTCTAAACACAGTGAAAAAGTAAGCAAATGGTATGGAGGCAAAAATCACTTACATCACTGGGAGCAGCTGAGCTGTTGGGCTCGGCAGGAGGTCTGCTTGCTGAGGGGGTCTGCAGGGGCCATGACTGGGCCAGCTTCTCCCCTGAGCTGCGTGTTCAGCAGCAGCCTGGTTCCGGCAACGCCTGGCCGTCCATCCCAGACGCGCCAGCTCAGCAGGCGTAGAAGCAGAGCCGAGCGTGCTCTCAGCCAGGGTGGGAGACACGGTTCCTTCTCGCGACGTCCCCGGGAGGGCCCTCCGGGAGCGCCGCTGCAGGGTCCAGAGTGCACATCCCTGTCCACTGGGCCCCGAGTGGCCGTCACGGCGAGGCCTGTGGCATCTGCCAGCGTGGCCTGTGACCCCCGTTCCCAGAGCCCTCACAGGCTGCCCGCATGCCTGGCACCGTGGCCATGTGGCACCTTCTCGAGAAGGCCTCATCTAGCAAAACGTGTCCGGGTGCTGCCAGGCGCCAGGCCCACCCCCAGGCCCCGCGAGCCTGCCGAGCTCATCTCGCTTCGTCTCCACTCCATGTCCTGCTTCCCAGACGCCTCTCCTCCCTGGTGTCCACCCGCTGGGCACCTCCTTCCCGCTGCTCTTGGCTGAGTGTCCTCGTGCTGAGGGAGCCCCCTTGATCACGGATCTGCGTGGATGCCCGACGCTGCCCTGGGTGCTGGCCCATCACTGCCTCCCTGAGCCTGTCCCCACTCGCCCGGCTCCTTGAAATCGTGGCTCCCCTGTGGGCAGCCTCCATGTGTCTGTCATTCCACTTTATGTAACTGGTTATCTGCTCACCTGTCCTCTGACTTCCCAGCTGGGATCAGAGCTCAGGGAGGCAGGACCCGTCTGTGCTCCCCGAGGTGCCTTCTGCATGAAGCCTTCCTCCCTGCCCCTCCCACGGCATCGCCCCGCTGCCTCCGAGGCCGGGCGTCCCTGGGCTCCGGGAGGGTGGGCTGAGCTCCCTTGGTGTCCCTCTGTGTCCTGGGGTGCCGAATGTCCCTTCTTTCCTTGTACCCCTCACTGGGCTGCGTCTCCAGAGATTCCCGGAAACTCTCGTCCACTGTTCTCCTGCCTCTTGACCCTTTAAGGGCGAAGGTGGCAGCAGGGTTTGGGGAGGAGTCACTCTCCACGTGTGGCTTCCTCCTTGTTGGCCCAGAAGCCTGTGGACTCTGTCCCGGGCAGCAGGGGATGGACGCTCAGAGGCAGAGATCAAAGTGCTGCCCACGCAGCCAGAGCTGGCCAGGTCTCGGGCCCCTGGAGCCCCTCCCTCAGGTTCAGACTGTGTTCTGGAACCTTCTGCTCCCCACGCTGAGGCAGGGTCTGGAATCACCCCCCACCCTGGAGCAGCCTATGGTCTCTCCATCCACAGACCATCTGGGGCCCTGGGCAAACCCAGGGGCGTGGCAGAGCGGCCCCCTCGTGTACTTCCAAGTCCTGGCGTCCACTCTCCAGCTGCGCCTAAAGGACAGCAGGCTGGTGTGCTGCGGTGCCAGGAGGCGTCCTTGTCACCTTGCTGAGTAGGTGACAAGCAGTGATGCACAGGAGAGGAAGTGACAGAGGGTGAGCTTTGGGCCCGAACCCGGGTCGTGCCTGGATGTGCAAGAGGTCATTTTCTTGCCGTCTGGTGCAGCATTCACTGTAGATAAAACGATCCAAAGCCTTCTTAGGTGTGTTCGGAACACGGTTGAAATCCAAGGCCATGCCACGTGGGGGAGGAGTGGCTTCCATCAGCAGGGCGCTGCAGAGCCTCCCACGGTCCTGCTCCCCAGATTCGAATGGCTTGAAACATTCGGGAAGGGGCGCCTCATCCGGAGACTGGAAGCCTGTGGAGGTCCTGGGCATCCTTCCTCCCTGGGGGTGGGAGGAGAGGCAGATGAGGAGACCGGGGTGAAGGGCTGCTGGAGCTGCAGGAGAGGTGCCGTGGGTGGGCGAGGCTGTTCTCAAGGACTTTGCAGACTGTTTGGGTCCTAGCATCCCTCCTAGAGGCAAGCTCCTTCTGGATCGGGGCTCTGCCCTCAGGCCAGCATCCGCACCCCACTTCCCATCCCCTAGGCCCCTCGTTAGCCTCTCCTCCAAGGGGGAGGTGGTTAGCGAGGTGTCCAGACCGCCCACCCACCCTCACACTGATCAAGGACACGGCAGACAGAAGTGTGTTTATTAAGAAACCCCAGTTTTTTACCAAAAAACTTAGTGGCTTGAACAGATAAGCATGTCCACCAGTTTAGGGGGGCAGGGTCCTCTCTGGTTTGGTCTGCCCCCTAAACCTCTGATGAGCCGAAGAACGAGCTCAGAGGATGCAGGATGCCCTGACTTGCTGGATCTCGGAGGCGACGTTTCTGTGAGATTCAAGAGCCGGGGGTGGTGTTCGCGTGTGCTCACGTCCGCAGCTCCTGACAGGGGGCTGTACATTCGCAGTTTTGAGTAGATAACTCTCAGACACTGACTGGAGCGATTCTCACTGTGAGTTGGCTTTACCGACGCCCCTGAAGCAAGTTGAATAGACAGGTTTCTGGGTCACTGCGTCCACACTCAGCAGGACTTCCGGGGGTGGGAGGAGAGGCAGATGAGGAGACCGGGGTGAAGGGCTGCTGGAGCTGCAGGAGGAGGTGCCGTGGGTGGGCGAGGCTGTTCTCAAGGACTTTGCAGACTGTTTGGGTCCTAGCATCCCTCCTAGAGGCAAGCTCCTTCTGGATCGGGGCTCTGCCCTCAGGCCAGCATCCGCACCCCACTTCCCATCCCCTAGGCCCCTCGTTAGCCTCTCCTCCAAGGGGGAGGTGGTTAGCGAGGTGTCCAGACCGCCCACCCACCCTCACACTGATCAAGGACACGGCAGACAGAAGTGTGTTTATTAAGAAACCCCAGTTTTTTACCAAAAAACTTAGTGGCTTGAACAGATAAGCATGTCCACCAGTTTAGGGGGGCAGGGTCCTCTCTGGTTTGGTCTGCCCCCTAAACCTCTGATGAGCCGAAGAACGAGCTCAGAGGATGCAGGATGCCCTGACTTGCTGGATCTCGGAGGCGACGTTTCTGTGAGATTCAAGAGCCGGGGGTGGTGTTCGCGTGTGCTCACGTCCGCAGCTCCTGACAGGGGGCTGTACATTCGCAGTTTTGAGTAGATAACTCTCAGACACTGACTGGAGCGATTCTCACTGTGAGTTGGCTTTACCGACGCCCCTGAAGCAAGTTGAATAGACAGGTTTCTGGGTCACTGCGTCCACACTCAGCAGGACTCGGGTCTAAGCCCAGCAAGGCTTCCGTCTCGGGTCACGCTCTTCGCCATCACAGGTGGTGAGAACTGGTTTCAACTGTCCTGAATCAGCATCCTCAGGGTTTCTAGGAGTGCGTCCGCAGCCGGGGTCTCGACGGTCTTGGAAACTTGGTCGACTCCCACCGTCCCTGTCGCCCTCTGTCTGCCCCATGAGTTTAAGACCTTCACATGCAGAAGGGGGTCTGTTCAGTGCAGTTTGGTTTGTATGAACAGCTGGGCACTGCTGCTGTGTAATAAACTCCCAGGCTTGGTGGCTCACGCAGAAGAGCGTGGTGTCTGCCCGTTTGGGGGTCAGGTCCTCTCTGGGGTCTCTGGGGTCGCCTTGGGCAGGGCTTGGGGGCAGGGCTGTCCAAGGCCCCTCACGGGGCTCTGGTCTCAGCTGGCCGCTGCCTGGGGCCCCTCCCTGAGGCCTCACGGGGTAGCAGCAGCTTCCCTGGGACGGGGCTCTGGCGGCCTCCGTGGGCTAGCGAGGAAGACAGTCATCGAATCTCAGGAGAGACACCAGTCATCTCCTGCTCTGTTCTCTTGACCGGCAAAGCATCCCCAGGTCCAGCCTGCAGGCCAGGTGAGGGCCACGTGGGGACAGGAGCTCCAGCAGGTTTTGGAGCTCAGAGTCTGCTGGCCAGGTGCCTCCTTGGTTCCAGGCACCCTCGTAGAGGTGCGGGTGCAAAATGTATGAGATTCGGTTCTGGCTCCAAGGATGTTATAATTTAGTATGAGAAATGGATATTTAAGCAGAGTCCTGGTATAGTATTGTAAGTAAAACAACAGAAATATTGAAGAGGTATAATGGTAGCTCAGAGAAAGGATGAGAGAAGGCAAGGAGGGCTTCCTGGAGGAGGTGAAGTGTGAACTGACTTCTGAAGAATAAATTCCCTCCCCAGCGCTGGGCAGCGGTACTGTGGCCAAGATGAACACAGAGCCAGCCCCCGCAGCAGGCCTGAAGTTTGAGGGGCTCCTTTCCTTCTGGGACGTGCCCGCGTTTCCTTCAAAACACCCCCCAGAAGGGGCTGGGACCAGCACAGCCACGCTGCTCACCGGCAGAGTCGGTACTGAAAGTGAGAGCAGTTTCCGGCGGCCGCACCAGCCTGCACCGCGCTCTCGCCAGGACAGCCTTGTAAACACCAAACTGTGAGGAAGTCAAGGAAATTAGGTTACCCTCCTTCCTGAGAGCACTCCAGCCACAGGGCTGTTTGCTGAGAATGCTGATGCGTGAGACACCCTGCTCCAGTGGGCGTCCCGGAGGCTCCGGGCCTCCGGGGATTCCAGAGGCCCTGCTGGAGGCCGGGTGGCTGACCAGCGGGTGGGCGGCGGGGCTGGGGCGGAAGCTGGGGGGCCTGCCGAGAGACTCGGAGTCGGCTGCCCTGGAGGGACACGCCTCCACCGTCGGGTCGGGGCCTCAGGGCTGGCCGCTCACTGCCCTGCACATGGGGGAGGGGGGTCAGGGCCTAGATGCCCCAGGCCCCCTGTCCAGGCTCACATGCACGTCTGGAAAGCCGCCTCACCTGAGCCCCGGTCCCCGGGGCGTCCTGCCAGCCTCCCACACTGTCAAGTCATCGGCAGGCCTGCTCCTGGAAACCTGCTCCCCGACCCCGCGGCACCGTCTCACCTCTGGTTTTCTGGGTCTAGGGTGGTGCCTCGTACAGCGTGGCTGCTCGCCGACATTCACCGGATGCCTCGGCTGGGCAGGTAGTTGGCCGCCCACCTCAACCCTAGAAGAGGGAGGGGGAGGAGAATGTCCTGGAAGCTTCTGGAACACAGGCCTCCACCATCTGCAGTCCCTGCAGCTGCTGCTGCTGGCAGGTGGGCGCCCAGAGCCGAGGATAGAGTCTGATCCCACAGTCATCCCCTGGCTCTGCGACCTGGGCCAGGGGTCTCTCCTCTGTGGGGACCTGGGGACGGCAGAGGGTCCCTCATGGGGCTGCGGGTAGACCTTGCTCCCGGGTGAGCGCACACACAGAGAGGTCCTTGGGGACGGTGGCCGCTCACATGGCCTCCCTGCTGCACCTCCCTGCCTCCTGCTCCCGTCCTGTCTGCTTGCCCGTCTGCCCCAGGACAGGGCCCGCCAGATGCTCTGCACCTCGGTGGCGGGGGAGCCGGCCCCTCAGTCCCAGCCGCCACCAGGCCAGGCAGCCCCTCCCTGTCCCCCCCGCAGGGTCAGGGCCACGGTCACTGGTAGAGACGCACGTCTGCCTCCTATGGGGGTGAACAAGACAGGCCTCGGAGAAGGACACCCCTGGGAGCTGGCCCTCTCCCCAAGGAGGTGGCCCCCCCGTGCGGCTGGCACCCCACTTATTTTGACTTATTGTGACACCTTCGTTCCCTTTTAGTCAGGGAGGCAGAGGCTTAGAAGGACCAGGGTGATGTCTGGGTTTTGGGGTGATGGGCATTTTTGTTTCCATCATGCTTTTTGCCTTCCCCCTTCTATTTCCTAAACATTTTGCCCTGAGCAAACGTGACTTTTATAAAAACAAAGCTTTCTCAGGGTCGCCCCTCCTCATTGCAGCTCCTTGAAGGGTCCTCTGGGGATGGAGCACAGACTGGCACCGGCTCTCTGGGGAGCCCTGCGTCAGACACGACTGAGCGACTGTGCTGAGCTGCACCAAGGCTCCTGTCTGGGGGTCTGGGCCCTGTCTGAGGGCTGTGTGCATCTCAGCACGGTCTATCCTGGGCCCTATGCTCAGCTGAGGCTTTTCTGTGGGCAAATCATTATGCCTTGTTTAAAAATACCCTCTCCAAACCCATAACATGACCAGTATTTATGTTTGGTTAAAAATAGATCTTTTATTATAAAGAAACATTAAAAAAATCCATGAAAGTTTTAAGTAATCTTTAAAGGGAAGACGCTTGGGGAAGTGGTTACTTACATGCTTCTCAGAGCTGTGGGGGTGCACGGATTCTTTTGTTTCAGGGATTAGCTGTGAGATCCTTGAGTGAGCACAGTGGCATCTAACAAGAGTGTGAGGAGGAGGCAGCGCCCCGGAAGGAAGCCACCTCTAAGCGGGGTGGGGGCCGGGGGCACCCTGCGGGGCTGCAGTTAGCTACGGAGCTCGGGCCGCCCCTTGACCCTGTTGGAGCCCTGCTCCCTGCCCAGTCTCCCCTGGCTGTCTGATCTGACACAGCAGGCCTTCTGGGGGCCCAGGCTGGCTACCCTCCCCTCACCTGCCTGCACCAAGCTGCCCTCCAGGCCCCTCCAGGCCCGGGGTCAGGGGTGAGGGCTGCTCCTTTGCTGGAACCCACCCGGTGCTGCCGCCTCTGCCTGGCACTGTGCCAGCAGCTCCCCCAGGCTGGCTGGCCCGTGGATGCTGCAGGGACCCTGGGCTGCGGGAAGCAGGGGCTCTGGGGCCGGGAGCAGAGGCGGAGACACTTTCCTGCCTTTTCCTCCCTCTCCTCCCCAGCACTCCCTACGGGACTCCTGTCTCCAACTGAGAAGAGCCTGAACAAGATCATCTGAAGGTCCTTGAACTCCCTCTTCCCAGTGTGAACCCCCTCCCTGGGGTGGGGCCTGCAAAGTCACGCATCTGCCCCGGTGCATGATTCCGGGCCAGCCCCGTGTGGGCCTCTGGCGCCCTGCTGGTGTCCGTGGCTCTGAGCCGGCTGCCTCGTCTGCGTTGAGTGCCCATCAGGGTCCACGGAGCCCCCGGCTGCGGGCACAGACTCTGTCACTCTTAGGTCCGCTGCCGTAACCTTCTTCTCATGATCGAGCTTGTGATCAGATTCTCGGAGAGCTCATCCTTCACCAAGTGCCTGGCCTGAGA
Source organism: Madoqua kirkii (assembly GCA_006408675.1). Classification (NCBI taxonomy): domain Eukaryota; kingdom Metazoa; phylum Chordata; class Mammalia; order Artiodactyla; family Bovidae; genus Madoqua; species Madoqua kirkii. The sequence goes on along the minus strand of SJYC01045232.1, from coordinate 9,135 downwards.
ATCGGACTCTCCATGCACGTGGCCACCCCGGCCTCCCAAGCCCTTCTCTGCTGGGAGCCAGCGTGAGGAACTCCGCAATGGCAAAGGTCATGAGGAAGGAGGCTTGGCATACACAAAGGCGTGATCAAGCCTCAGGAAACCCCCTGTTTCTGAGCATCCAACCCCCAAACCAGAGTCTGTTTTATGCTCTCACCTACACCTCTGACTTTACGGGGAGCTCTCCCCCCTAACCATTTCTCTCGGAGAAGTAGTTAACTTGCAGCTCCAAGTCAATAAAAATCCCTGGGCACGACAAGAGTATTTCAACTTAGAAACTCCTCTGAAGGTCCTCTGGCCTGCCTGATCAAGTTCGTCCGGCCACATGTGATTGTTTACAGCCTCCCAACTGTGAGAGGCACGAGATGCTTTAGAACTTTCTAAATACAGACTCTTTTGAGAAGTTAAAAGATTATTAGTATAGTATTAGTGGGTTGATTAGGAATTATATTGGTGAAGGGTTTTTTCATTTGTTGTGCCAATAATTACTGCTAATTCCCTGCCCTGGGTGTGACAAGGGTGTCTCAGGTCAAACCTCTCTGCTAACAGACTAGCTTGTGTGACACCCTCTCAACCATAAACAGCAAAGAGAGTTTGGAATATTAGCATAGGGTTTTTTTTTTTATTGTTGACTCAATGATTGCCGCCAGGCCTCCATATCCTTAGGCACCTGGGAATATATTAATCAATGTATTTGGAATATAGAAAAGGAAATACAGTAGTTTTTGATGTTAGCAATACTAGACTTTTTGAGTTAATGAATTTTCTCTTTTGTTATAGATCACTGTACTTTGTCATAAATTACTGTGTCCTTGCTATGTAAAAATGTAACTTTATCACTATCTTAAGACTAAATAGATCTTAAGGGGAACATTGGTGAAGGGTTTTTGAGGTGAGGGGGGAGGTTGAGTGCTGTCTCTTATACACATCTAGATGTGTATAAGAGACAGGCTCGGAGCAGCCCTCAGCGGCCCCCCGGCCTTCGATGCGTTTCCGTGTCTCCTTACCCGTGTGAAAGCGTCAGCTGCTCAGTCTTGTTGGACTCCTAGCAACCTCGAGAACTGCAGCTCCTCTGTCCATGGGGTTCTCCAGGCAAGGATACTGCTGTGGGCAGCCAGGCCCTTCTCCAGGGGATATTTCCAACCCAGGGATCAAAACCGGGTCGCATGCACTGTGGGCGGATCCCTTCCCATCAGAGCCCCCAGGGAAGCCCATCCGGTGGTGCTTTAGTGACGTAAATGAGATCCTGCCGCTCCTCTGCCCAGAGCTCCCCGGGCACTGAATGCCCACCCTGCCCAGAAGGAGGCGTGGGCACCTGGCTCCTCCCAGCCTGCTTGCCTGGCCGCCGGAGACCCTGCGCTGAGCCCCAACCCCCCACGAGTTCTTGGGGCCCCCTGGTTGCCTCTGGCGCTTCTTCCTGGAACGCGCCTTTTCTAGCTCACCACGCGGCCGAGTCCTGCAATCCGTGTGCCCAGAGCAGCTGCCCCTTCCCAGAGGCCGTCCCGACCGCAGATTCTCAGCGTCCACTGCCTGGCCCGCAGCCCCGCCCACGCCACCCTTCCTGGGATATTAGAGACATTGTCCTTGCAAATTGCGAAACCCAGCCCTGAGTGACTTCAGGCAAAGGGGAATAAAGGCTCTTTTAACCAGAGAAGGATTGGTTTGACCCGGGCCGCAGGGAGGGACCCAGCAGAACACCCGCCCTCCTCTCGCTGGGCCTGTGGCAGGGCTGACCTCCTCGTTTTGGGGCAGGGCTATGGGGGGCTTCCTCCATGCGCTCAGGATCCGATGAACAGCTGGTGGAGAAACCAGCTCTTTCCTGGTTTCCTAAGACAAGGCCCCGGGAGGAGCCGCCTGGCCTGGCTGGAAGCCAGGGCTGGTGGCAGGGCTGGTCCTGGGGTGAAGTGAGCTGAGTGCGGATGGTCCACATCGGGGCGTGTGCCCCGCCGGAGCTGAGCGCGGCAGCCCTCACCTGCTGGACTAAACATGGGGGAGCTGGGTCTCTAGGGGCTGCGGTGACTGACGAGGTGGTGCTGGGCCCCCGGGGCTGTGGACACTCCAGGGCAGGCCCCGTGCCAGCTGCTGCTCCTCGTCTCCCCGGGACGCGGTAATCTGCCGTCCCCCCTTGTTTTATTGCCGTGCATCTCCCCACCAGAGCGTAAGGGCAGCAGAGCAGAGGCCGCCTTATTTTTGAAGCTTCGCGGTGTACAGCTGACAGCAAACGTTCGTTGGGTGAGTGAGTGATGGAGGAAACGCCGCAGCAGACCCGGACTCCAGGCTCAGTCAAGCTCCTCTTCCTCTCTCCACTGCCTCTCATGTCTCGGGTCTCAAACTCACCAGGGTCAGAGGCCCCCTCGAGCTTGCCGGTCCCCTAACGGTGCCCCCACGCCTGTCAGTGACCGCGGGCCTGCCGTCAGCCGGTGGGTCGGTTTGACCCTTTGACCCGAGTCCTCCTTGGTGTGAGAAGGGCCGGTGGAGTTTGGTGCCCTGTCCTTGCCATGTAGATCAGCGTCGAGGTCAGCACCCACGCCGAATGAACCAAAGAATGCTTTGGTCCAGGAGCTTGGGTCCCGTGCTTTCTGCGGCGTCGCCTCAGAGCAGCGTGAAGGCCCTGGGTTTGTGCACTCACAGCTCCTCTTTCCCCTGCAAAGCACGGCATTCATCTCCCTGTCTCCTAAGGCTGTTTGAATATTCATTAAGCTCGTCTCTCCGTCAGGAAAGGGTGCATTTCCACCTGTGATTTGATTCAAGGAAGACCTCGTCCCCTCAGTTTGGCTGAGCGGCAATGGCAGAGATTACTGGCTGTTGGCAAAACGCATGTTTTCTTCTTCGCGGGCGCACAGTTACCAGCCTCCCTGGCAAGGAGCGACGGGACTCAGGGTTAGCTCTCAGGGCGTGAACGTGAGAGGCTGGGCCGCTTATGCCTGGCCCCGGGGAAAGCTCAGCGCAGGGCCCCTCCACCTGCCAGTGGGAGACAGGCCGGGATAGCCGTGGCGGCCGGCCACCTGCCGAATGGCAGCTGGGCCCGTCTGAGATCCTGAGGTCTTTCCTCTCCGCCCTGTTACATGGAGAGAAATGAGCTTCCTCTGTGCTCGAGCCTTTATACTTCCGGTGGTTTATCGTTTCACTAAATAGATTCTAACCTCACTCCATGATGCCCCAGGATGTTGGAAGGAGACTCTAGTGGAATCTCAATCTTAGGATTTTTGCTAAACAGAAGCAGTGGCTGGAGGTTAAGTGGATGAACAGAAAGACAGAAATACGTGTCAGTGGCTGCATCCAGGTGTCAGCTGGTAGTGAGCTGCTGACACGCCGCATCTGCTCGTTTACTTGTGCACTGTAGATCTGTGTGTGCGTGCGTGTGTGTGTGTGTGCGCACGCTCAGTTGCTCAGCCGTGCCCGACTCTGTGACCCCATGGACTAGCCCACCGGGCTCCTCTGTCTTCGGGATTCTCCAGGCAGGAATCCTGGAGTGGGGTGCCAGGCCCTTGAGCGTGCAATACGGGTCTATATTGTCTACATACGTGAATGTGTAAACTGGTGTCCAGCTCCTCTCCAGATGCAGAAATCTGAGAAGACCCCATTATCAAGCACATTTACTTCAAAAACTAGCACCTTCTTTGAAGCTCAGGTTCAGCATTTTTTTCCAACACAATTAATTGGAATAACATCATAAAGATGAGAAAAACTAAAATATTTTAATGAAAAGTGGTATGTGTTATGTGATAATTAAACCAGTTAATTAAAACTATCGGAGCCCCGGATTTTAGTCCCAGAGATTGGGGCAGGGGGGGGGACCTGAAGGGGGTCCTGCTGTCCTGGGGGAGGCAGCCGGGAGCCCGTCTGCTCCCTGAGCCCAGGCCGTGGGGGGTCCTGTCCTGCAGGATGGTGCTGGCTCAGCCACGTGTCTCCTCGAGCCACCTGGAGAGCGATGAGAGACGCTTTATGACAACCCCAGGGCGGCGTTCATACCTCTGCAGTATTCTGGTGAGTGACAGGCTGGGAATAGAGTCCTCCGGAGAAGCGGAACCAGTGCGGCACCAGTCTGAGGGACTGGCTGGCACACACGTGGAGGCTGAGGAGGCCACCTTGCAGGGCAGCTGGCAGGCTGAAGACCTGGGGAGCCCACGCTGCCCGTGGACTCCAAGGGCGTCTGCTGAAGTCGCTCTCGTTCAGCAGAGGCCATCTTTGGCTTCTATCTGGGCCTTCACCTGAGTGGGTGAAGCCCACCCTTGCTGGAGTGAGCGGGTTAGTCAGTCTATCAATTTCAGTGCTAATCTCATCCAAAAACACCTCTGTAGACACAGCCAGAATAAAGCTCGACCGAATATCTAGACACGTGTGACCCAGTCCAGATATTCAGACCCTGAAATGCACGTTTCAAGGGATCAGCAGATCTCATCACTAAAAGCAGGCCATAAAACCCTAGGTTTGTAGAGTGCGTGGCCTTGCTCAGATCACTCAGCTCTTCTGCCACGGGGTGAAAGCTGGCAATGAGAAAGCGCAAGCACGTGGGGGTTCCAATAAAGTTTTATTCACATGAGCAGAGGGAGGGCCGAGGCCTCACCCAGATGAATAGTGACCAAGCCCTTGGAAGGCTCTCCGAGCTCTGTCCATGCATAACTGGTTAAACCCTTTCGAAAGTTCCCTGAGAAGGTGCAGGCACTGGCGTGACTGGGCAAGCTGCCCAAGGTTGTCGGCTGGTTCGTCGGGGAGCCATTCTCCCAGCCAGGCACAGTAGCCGCTAGGCCTTGGCTGCCAGCTGCCCTGCTCCCGCAAGCAGAGGGCCCAGCTGAGACTCAGTGCGGCGTGAGGCCCCCGGCGGCCCTCGCTCTCCCCTGACTCTGGCTGTGGACCGTCCTGTGACGGGCGCCTCCACTGATGCTTACAAGAGACATTTCTCTTCCTTGGAGCCCTGAGGCAGTAGGTCCAGTGACTTTGCTTCTATGAAGGGATGATCATGTGACGTGAATGGTCACAGCCAGGCAGGGGGCCAATGCCCTCGCCTCTCCTTCCTCACAGCAGCCTCGCTCCACAAAGTGGCCAGAGCCTGGAGTCGGGGCCTTTGCCGCGTTCCCGGGCACGCAGGGCCCGTGTGTCGGTCGGGCTCCCTGAGGAGCAGGGTGTGATGCGCAGAGGGCGGGCTCCCTCAAGGCCTGGCTCCGTGGTGGTGGAGGCCGGAGCTCCTGTCTTCTGAGTGCTCAGCAGGCTGCAGGCCCAGAGCGGAGCAGGCGCTGCAGGTCAAGTGCAAAGGTCACTGGCTGCAGAATCCCGCCTCGCTCCAGATGGCCAGGCCTTCGACGGACCGGCCGAGGCCCACCCACAGTGGGTGGGGCAATCTGCTTCACTAGGCCCGGTGGACACGGGAAACAGCACCCAGCTTCCTGCCAGCGTCTGCTCGCGGCGTCGTTACCTACGAGGCCGCCCGCCACCGTGAGTTCTGTGTGCTTCTGTCTGGAGACACCCCACTTAACACTGCTGGTGCACTGACACTGAACTCAGGGCTCACAGCCCACACTCCTGACGGATGGGAGCTTCTCTGTGAGGCCTGCCACAGCCCTCTTACACCTCGGGCACCGACAGTGCCCCAGTGTGACACCAGGGCCGCCTTTGGCAAGAGCATCGGCGAGATCAGGCTCCCTGGCGGCTCAGACGGTAAGGAATCTGCCTGCAACGCGGGAGACGCGGCTTTGATCCCTGGGTCGGGAAGATCCCCCAGAGAAGGGGATGGAGACCCGCTCCAGTGTTCTTGCCTGGAGAGTCCGCGGACAGACACACCGGGCTGTGACAGCTTATGGTGGACGATGCTGGATTCCTGATCTCCACAGAGGGTTTAGCTCTGGGACCAGGGACCAGGGACCAGGCCTGATCACTCAAGGCTTCTGTGTAGCGGAGTTATACTAAAGTATAAAAAGGGACAGACGAAACTTCTGACATAGACATCAGAAGGGGGACAGAGTGCCCCCCACTCCGCTAGTCTTATCAAGGCCTTATGTACTTTACCAGACCCACTCCCACATCATCCATCTTAAATTGACAAGATGAAAATCAACAGTAGAAAGGTCTTACCAGACCCACTTCCACAACATAAGTCTTAAGATAACAAGATTAGTCAAAATGTTCTCAAGAAGGAGAAACATGTCCTCAGGCAGCACGGCGGTGCTGGTGCTTAGTCGTTCAGCTGAGTCTGACTCTTGTGACCCCATGGACTGCAGCCTGGCAGGCTCCTCTGTCCATGGGATTCTCAGGCAAGAATGCTGGAGCGGGGTGCCATTGCTGTATAATCCTTGGTAGAGTTTAAGGAGAAGCATATCCTGAGCAAGATGAGCTGTTTTGCTGTGTAATCATCAGCTCTGGGCGAACGAAAAAAAAGTTTCTCCTTTTCTTCTCCTTGAGAGCCCCAGGCCCCTTTCTCCTCTTCCTCCTCCTCCTCCTCCTCCTCCTCCTCCTCCTCCTCCTCGGGGACACTGGACTTCTTATCGACCCACCTAGGAACTGACTCTCTCCACGAGCTACAGTCCGTGGGGTCACACAGGTGTGAAGGACACGGCACCCTGTGGACCACGAGAAGGACGCTTGTTCACGTGTGAGCTGACGGGGAAGGTTGAGTGTGGCTCTGACCCAGTGGCGCCGGGGCAGTGTGTCCGGAGGCACACGCGTCTCGCTGGCCTGCAGTGTCCGAGCAGGACCTCGAAGGCACGTGGGTGCGGACTGCAGGTCACCGACAGGCCTCAGTGACTGATGGACGGGTGTGCGAACGCGGCCTCTCAGGCCCACAAGGCCGGGCTGTGCCCCGCCCGGCGGGGCCTCAGGCTCGGGCGGAGCTGGGAGTGGCCGTGGAGGTGAGCTGGACAGTCAGGGCCAGCCACATGCACGGGGCTAAGTGACTTTCTCGTGAGCCTGGACGAGGGTCTGGCCCTTTCATTTCAGAGCGTTGAAAAGTGAGCGGTAATCCGACTTGTATTTGTGATGTGCGTAGCTGTTTTCATTTATATAAGTAGATAAAGAGGGGGCAGTGGAGCTGGGGGTCCTGATGAAGCCTGCTCCCAGGATCCTGGGAGAGAAGGTGGTCCTCTGTGCGGTGAGGGTGGGAGGGATGGAGCTGGGAGGCGTGTCAGGGACGGGGCTAGAGGAGGAGGCCTTGGGGAGGATTCTGGGGCCTCCAGCCCTGCAGCCCCGGGTCCTGAGTCCCTGCCCGACTCCTCCAACCTGCTTCCATTTCCGCCCCCAAACGTCCCTGGGAGATCCCAGCGCCCCCAGGCTCCTCCAGGGCCGCGTGGCTAGCCTCTCCCATGTTTCCCCCATGATCTACCGAAGGGGGCTGCAGAGGCCCTCAGCTGTCCACCAGCGGGGTCTTCCTTCACCCTTGGGGACAATTCCATTCAAACCTGTCACTCCAGCATTTAACAAGTCGGGGCCCTCTGCCCCGGGTGATGGCTCTCAGTCCTGAGTTGGGGCCCCCTGCACTGGGGTGATGGTGCTTAGTCCTGAATCGGGGCCTCTGCCCTGGGTGGTGGTGCTCAGTCCTGATTTGGGGCCTCTGTCCCAGGGTGATGGTGCTTAGTCCTGAATCAGGGCCCTCTGCCCCGGGTGATGGTGCTTAGTCCTGAATCGGGTCCCTCTGCCCCGGGTAGTGGCTCTCAGTCCTGAGCTGGGGCCCTCTGCCCCGGGTGATGGTGCTTAGTCCTGAATCGGGGCCCTCTGCCCCGGGTGATGGTGCTCAGTCCTGAATCGGGTCCCTCTGCCCCGGGTGATGGTGCTCAGTCCTGAATCGGGGCCCTCTGCCCCGGGTGATGGTGCTTAGTCCTGAATCGGGTCCCTCTGCCCCGGGTGATGGCTCTCAGTCCTGCCTCTGCCGAGAGCTTCCCTGCGAGGCTGGAGGGCGGAGGTCCCCGCTCGGCAGCCCCTCTGTGGACTCTGTGGCAGGGACAGATCTAGGGGAGGCGCTCGGGCGGCTACAGGCCTGGCCTTTTGTTCACCACTGAGCTCTGAGCTGAGCTGCGTCTGGAAATGAATCACCACCCACCCGTAACGAGGCCCGCTTCTCGTCTGCCCTCCATTGGACCCTGAGAGCCTGCGGGCCTCGTCCCCGTCTGTCACTGTCAGCTGCACCGCAGATGCGCCTTCTCCATCCCAAGTTCATCTCGGGCCTTTAAGATGCTGGGCGCGTGGAGATGCTGAGACACTCGCTGCAAGGAACGGACTCTCCATGATCCATGGCGGTCAGCTGGGCCTCTCTCTTCTTCCCCAGCCCTGATCTGAGTATTTGCAGGGAATTCTGATCAGATGCTCACTGTCCCAATGGGTATGATTTCATCTGGAAACACAAGAGTGTTTTTATCCAAAATCGGCTACTATTTTGAATCCCATCAGCACATTATGTGGCAAAACACACCAGAGGAAGGTGGCAGGTGGCGGCCTTTGACACGCTGGCCAGGCATGGGGAGGGCAGCGCCAGGGTGAGCGTCCACTCTCCACGCCACGCCCGGTGCTTCTTCCAGCCCAGAGTGGCCTGCTGTGGCCTCTCCTCCCCTCCTCTCAGCCCACAGCGGAGCCCCCCTTGGGGTCTTCCTAGAGGGATTCGCGACCCTGGAGAGGGGTCTGCCAGGCGCCCCGGGCCCCAGTACCCATTTTCACTTTCATTACAGTCTCTGGGGGATTGGGCTTCCCTGGTGGCTCAGCTGGTAAAGAATCCGCCTGCAATGAAGGAGACTCTGGTTCCATCCCTGGGTCGGGAAGATCCACTGGAGAAGGGATAGGCTCCCCACTCCAGTATTCTTGGACTTCCCTGGTGGCTCAGCTGGTAAAGAATCCGCCTGCCATGTGGGGAACCTGGGTTTGATCCCTGGGTTGAGCAGATCCCCTGGAGAAGGGAGAGGATACCCACTCCAGTATTCTGGCCTGGAGAACTCTATGGACTGTATAGTCCCTGGGGTCGCAAAGAGTTGGACACGATTGAGCGACTTTGACTTTCCCTTTAACTCGGGGGGTCGCTTCACACCAGGAGTAAGGAGCAGAGTTCCGGGAGCAGGAAGTCCTCTTGATGTTCGGACATGTCACAGTCGTTTGACAACCAGGCGGCCGGTGGGGCGGGCTTCT
>SJYC01045226.1:0-22310 GCA_006408675.1 Madoqua kirkii | reverse complement strand
CTGTCTTTGGCAGGTGGGCTCTCCACGCCAGGCTGTGCCCTGTGGGTGGTTCTGTGTGGCCGCTCAAGGGCCCCCTCCCCCGGGCAGACCCTGGGCCCCTGCGCCCCCTCCCCGGGCCCTCAGGGCTCCCTTGGAAGGGCCCTCTGCTGCTCCCTGCAGCCCTGGCCTGTGGCAGGGAGTTCTTGCTGCCGCTCAGCCCCTTGCACTGTGTTAGAGAAACCCAGAGGTGGTCCTGTTTCTATGGCGACACTGTCTGGGTGACAGGAGGGATCGGTGGCCGCCTATCCCCGGGCAGCCGTGGGTCTCTGCTCTGTCTGGGCGGCCCTCGCTCCCCTTGTGCGCCCTCGCACGGGCCCTCTGCGGCTGTCACCACAACCACGCTGCCTCGCCTCTCGCAGGGCGGATAGGAAACAGGCCTCACGGAAGGCGGCTGCCAGGCTCGCCCGCCGGTTGCCTGAGATGCTCAAGAAGAGCCGGGTGTGGAGCGCTCCACAGATGCTCTTTGCTCCTGCTCTTCCTTGTCGAGTGCGGCGAGCTTCCAGCTGAGCACAGGAGCGTCTCAGTTCAGTGTGGGCAGCTCAGTTCTCCCAGGAAAGCCTGTCAGTGTCTGCCCTGGACAGTGCCCATCACTCGCACACACACACACTCACACACACATTCACTCACTCTCACACACACACTGACTCACACACACACACTCATATGCTCACACACTCACTCATTCACACACACACACTCACTCACACACACGCACTCACTCTGACTCCCACACACACATGCACTCACTCACATACACACTCACATAATCACTCTGACACACACATGCACCCACACACATGTACTCACACACATACTCACACTCACATTGACTCACACACACTCACTCTGACTCACATACACACATGTACTCACACACATGCACTCATTCACACACACACACTCAAACACACACTCACACACACTGACTCACACACACTCATTCACACCACACACATACTCACACACTCACACTGACACACAGTGACTCACATACACACTCACACACTGACACTCACACATTCTCTCACACACACATATACACACATGCACTCATACATATACTCACACACTCATGCTTACACACTCACACAGTCACTCACACAAACACACACTCAGATACACACATATTCAACACACACACACATTTGCAAGCTCTCATACACACACACACACTCATATATACTCTCACAGATACACATTCACATACACATACATTCACTCACACACACACACACACTCACCCATACACTCACTCATACACATACATACACACACTCACACATACTTTCACACACATTCACACACACACTTTCTTACACATTCACATACATTCACACATACACACATACACACTCACTCACATACACACAAACTCACTCACTAGTAAAGAACCACGGAGCCCCAAGCCAGCCGTGCCTCCAGCAGGCAGTGACCCTGAGCCGCCCTGAGCTTCAGGACAGGGAGTCGCCAGGCTGGTGGCTTCAGGGAGGCGAGAACCCTGTGCCTGCGTGCGGGTCTGGGCTGATTTCCTCGGGGTGCGGGGCACAGGTGAGGGCCCAGCCACTCCACCCTGAGGGTCTGGGGGCGGGACGGCCAGAGGCAGGGGACCACCGGCTCCCTGTCTGAGAGGTGAGCTCCCTGTCTCTCGGGAGCTGGGTCAGAACCTCCCTGTCAGCTGTGAGAGAGCTGGTGGTGTGGAGGCCTCACATGGCCAAGGGCCCCGAGGCCGGGCCCGCTCCTGAGGTCTCAGGTCCTGTGGCCGGCCCCCCAAAACTAGGGCCCCCTCCTGGTTACCAGTCACCTCATTCATGGTCCCAGTGCATTTCCCCAAGACGATGTCAAGGAAACGTGTGCTGTAAGAGGGAGTTAAGCGCCTTGGAGAAACGGCTCATCCCAGGACCGAGGCAGGAAATACACCAGGTGAGCCAGAAAGCTAGGAAGCTCACAAAGAGAAATAAAAGCAGGGCCCAACAATGATTTGGGTGAGACCAAGGAGCTCAGGAGCCGACTGGAGGAACTTCCCAGGGGCCAAGGCTGGCGCAGTTTGAGCACCAGAACCAAGTCCTGTGGGATTGTAACCTGGAGGATGAAATACAGACCCGATGAGCTCAGGTCAGCTCAGTCACTCAGCCGTGTCCGACTCTTTGTGACCCCATGGACTGCAGCACACCAGGCCTCCCTGTCCATCACCAACTCCTGGAGTCCACCCAAACTCATGTCTGCTGAGTTGGTGACGCCATCCAACCATCTCATCCTCTGTCGTCCTCTTCTCCTCCCACATTCAATCCTTCCCAGCATCAGGGTCTTTTCCAATGAGTCAGCTCTTCGCATCAGGTGGTCAAAGTATTGGAGTTTCAGCTTTAACATGAGTCCTTCCAATGAACACCCAGGACTGATCTCCTTTAAGATGGATGAGCTCATAGGGATACAAATAAATTTACTGAATAAATACGTAAATGAATGAGAACAGGCAAATCTCTCATGTGGAGGAATCCCAATTCATGTAGATATTCTGGCCCGAAGCGTGTGGAACATCATCCCAGCTCCCGAAGAGTGAGCTGTGCTCTGGTTTCCTTCCATAAAGGACAGGCCCGGGAGGGAGCGGTGCAACCGCATCACTGCGGGAGGCTCGACACACACCTGCGACAGGTGACCCGCTCAACACCGCAGCGACGAGGCAGGCTGGCACTGGACCGTGGACACAGCGTGACTGAACCGTTCCTTCACCCAGTGGCCCTGAAAACCTGAGCGGGACAGGAGAGGAAAATGACAGAAAGGCGAGGCCCAGGGTCCCACGAGCGTCTCAGAACAGGCCCAGATGACGAGAGTGTTGGCCTTGGACTGGTCTGGCTCTCAGCACCGGCACCCAGCAGCCTGACCTTCTTGGACATCAGGCTGCATTTGGGGGCCCAGAGGCCCGTGGTAGCCCCATCGGCACCCCTGCTGTCTTCCCGTCCACGCTGTCTGCGTCCTCCCCCTCCACCCATAGCTGAGAACACCGAGGAAGCCCCCTGCAGCCCCGAGTCTATAAATCCAGGACCCCTTCACCACCCGGAGGCCGTGAGCCCGCCCCCAGGACAGCAGACACAGCCTCCTACGAGCTGCGTTTCCGAGGAGACGCTGGCCGGAAGGAGGGCAAGGACCATCCGCACGATCGTCCAGTCCTGCCTGTCTCCCTTCCTTTGCCCAGGAAAGCTGGATGGGAAAGGCCCGCGCTGGTCCTCCCTCTGGGTCTTCCTGGCTGCTGGGCACGCGGGGTGGGCTCCTCCAAGGCTGCCCCCGGGGCCCAGACCTGCTCTCTGGTCCCAGACCGTGCTCCCAGGGGCGGTGTCTCCGAAGTGGAGCTGACCTCCGTTCCTTCTACATGGGCGCTCCTGAATCTTCTGCTTCAGTTCACAGAGGAGGGCCATCAGCTTAATTCTCTGACCATAAACTGAGCGTTTCCTGTGTGCTGGGGTTTTTTTTTTTTTCCCCATTCGATTAAGAAACTAGAGCTGAGCTGGGGAGACAGGAACTAACTCTGATTGATTACCTGCCGTGAGATGGAATTGTTAACACCTTGAAGAGTTAGCCATCATCAAACCCTGAGAGACATCTTTTTATTCCCCTTCAGAGGGGAAACTGAGGCTCAGCAAGTGAGATTAACCCCTCTGGTCCTCACCGTTAGGACCTGGCCTGAGCCGAAGCCCAGGGTTGCCCAGGTTCTAAGATAGGATCCTACCGTCGTCTACACTGGTCCTCACCTAAGGCTTTTCGTGCAGTGGGGATACAGGATCAGGGGCAAGCCAGCATAGCTGGGTTTGAAAAAAATCCTTGAAAAAGAGTTCATGCTGAAATGTTTCATTTTCACTTTACTTGTAGCAGAGATACTTACTGAACTCTTATACACCAGGTATTGTCTTACTAGCTGGGGCCGAGACCCACAGCTCGCCTTCTAGCGGACAGACACAAAGCGCGCTGTGAGGCTAGGAAGCACTGAGTAGAATTCTGCCAAGTTCTGGAAGGAAGTGTGCATCCTGCCCTCTAAGGGAAAGAGCAGAACTCATCTAGCCGGGGGCGGCCGTGGGAGCCTCCCTGAGGAAGCGAGGGTCCATCCCCGCCCGCAGGTGGGACACCAGGGGTCTAGGAGAGGTGATCCGGCTCACACAGCAGTGCTTCTCAGGAGGCAGGAGACAGAGAGAAGGCGGATGGAAGGCGGCAGGGTAGGGGGCAGTGCTGAGCACAGTGTGCAGGCGGATGGTGGGCGGCCCCCAGCCCCGGCCTTCCCCGCAGGCACGACCTGCTTGCTGTCTGTCTGCCCGACCTCTGCCCTCCAGGGCTGGGGTCCACCCCATCCCCAGCCCTGCATCTGAGCTGGCCTTGCTTGACCGTGAGAGTGTGGTGAAAGTGACCGCGATGAAAGGAGCTCCAGTCGTATCTCGGGTCTTAATCCCGCCGCAGCCCGGGGATCGAGCTCAGACGGAGGTCCAGCTACACAAGCCAGTGGCATCCTAGGGCAGCCAGCCCCCAGCTGATGCACCAGCCGGCACAGGCTCGCGTGTGGGCCCAGCCGAGGTCAGCCAGCCGGCCCTTGTTAGACCTGCCCGGCTGACTCAGGCACGGCAAGAAACGAGGGGAGGTCGCTACTTTGTCTGCTGAACGTCGGAGCGGAACCTGGGGCTGCAGCAGCAGCTATTCCGTCCGCATGGAGAAGAGCTGAGGTGCAGTCCTGAGAGGCGCAGGTCACGGGAGACGTGTGTGCTTTATCTTCAGGGCAAAGGGAGGCCAGCGAAGGATTTCATGCGGGGAGGCGATGTGACTAAGCTGGTGCTCCAGACGGTGAGCTCTGAGCACTCAGAGAGCCACAGCTGCGCAGGAGGCCCCGTTCTATGACTCACGCCTGACGGCGCCAGCGTGTCTCAGGCAGCGTCTGACCCCTCGTCTCTCCAGCTGCTCGGGTGCTCCTTAGCTAAATTTTATCACTCTCTCTGGGTTTTAGATTCTTGAGCTCTTAGGGTGCTCTGGGTTAGAGTCTACAACTAAGGTCCTGGAACCCACCAAAATGAATCCTTATCAATCCATTCAAAGTACAGCACCACCCATCCATCCATCCTGCTATCCAATACCCATCCACTCATCCATGCATTCTCCCCCAACCAATCACCCACTCTTTCATCCACCCACCCACCCACCTATCCACTCATTTATCCACCTTCACCATCTCCCAGAATTTGCTCAAACTCATGTCCATTGCGGAGAAGGCAATGGCACCCCACTCCAGTACTCTTGCCTGGAAAATCCCATGGACGGAGGAGCCTGCTGGACTGCAGTCCACGGGGTCATGAAGAGTCAGACACGACTGAGCGACGTTACTTTCTCTTTTCACTTTCATGCATTGGAGAAGGAAATGGCAACCCACTCCAGTGTTCTTGCCTGGAGAATCCCAGGGACAGGGGAGCCTGGTGGGCTGCCGACTGTGGGGTCACACAGAGTCGGACACGACTGAAGCATCTTAGCTTAGCTTAGCATGTCCATTGAGTCGGTGATGCCATCCAACCATCTCATCCTCTGTGGTCCCCTTCCCCTCCTGCCTTGAATCTTTCCCAGCATCAGGTGGCCAAAGTATTGGAGCTTCAGCTTCACATCAGTCCTTCCAAAGAATATTCAGGACTAATTTCCTTTAGGATGGACTGGTTTGACCTCCTTGCAGTCCAAGAGACTCTCAAGAGTCTTCTCCAGCTGATCTTTTAGATCAGTAGATCTAAGTATTCAAGTATTTGGTAAATATTCATTGATGAACAAACAGCCGAGTGACTATATATTCATCTGCTGAGTACCTACTGTGTGACAAAATCAAATCTGCCAATTTCTCCTTGCTCGTGAATCCCATCACCAAGTTTGAAGAGAGAGGAGTCTGAGGGGCCATGTGCAGGACAGGGAGGGTCCAGCCCCAGGGACGCCAGGGGGCCGCCTGGACGTTCCTGCAGGAGGTGAGCTCAGGGCTCGTCCACTCCTCCCCTCATTCTGTAGAAGAGTCGAGAGGCCCAGAGGTGTCGCATCTTAGCACCCATCTTGTGCCAGGAACTCTGTTAGACGTTTGTAAGGATCTGGGCTTGCTGTTAAGAAGTGCGGGGATCCTCTTCACCAGAGGGAGGGCTTGGAATAGCCCTCCTGTGGGGCCTCATCTGGCTTTGGGACCAGAACATCTTCACCACCCTGTCCTGTGGCTCCCTGCTCTTTCCCCAGGCGCCTCCACGTTCCCACCCCAGACTGTCAGCCTCTGTGCTGATCAGCTTTAAAATGCCAGACGTTGGCGCTCCTGGACTCCCAGTGCGGCTGGAGGGAGACCCACATTGAATGGTTAATCACTCCTCTCGCAGCTCCTGCTGAGCCCTGCCCAGGTCAAGGTCAGCTCTGAGGCTGGCTGAGCTCTTTAATAATCACTACCTTTACTACCCACTCCAAGGGTTCAAAAGGAGGCTCCGTGTTCGCCCCATTAATATTAATTCCTATGCTGTGGGGGCTTGTTCTGATGACACATTTTCTCGTTTAATATTCATGGCTGGGCCCGGCGGTGCACCGAAGAGTCACTGTTGCTGGGAAAATTGGAGCAGATCCCCATTAGCTGCTCCTGACAGTTGCGCCTGGCTTGTCTCCCTGCCCTTCGAGAGGCAGCCTCCCTGTCAGGGATGACGGGCCTGGGCCCCCCGGTGTCCTCGGGTTCCCTCCGCTGTGCAGAGGCCACAGTCCCATGCGCTGCTCAGAAGCGGGCCCAGGCATCGGGACTCCCCAGGATCCAGGCCTGCCACATCGTAGTGTCCACTTTTTTGTTGGCATTGCCAACGGTGGGCTGCTCGGGTGGGAGGAGTAAGGAGTGACGCTGAGAGGCGTGAGGGGGTTGGGTGCAGGGTCAGGGTCGCATGTGAGCGGGGAGGGGGTGGAGAAGCCCCGCAACTCGGGCACCTACTCGTAGAATCGAAACGAGGCGCCTGCGTGCTGGGGCAGCTGGCTCTGCTGTGTGGCACTCAGACCCCCGCAAAGACCCTCAAGGTCAGCCTGCTTGTCATCCAACCGCCAGGATTTGGCCGACCGCTCATGGGGTTTCCAGGTTTGCCTGGCGAGGGAGCCCCGATGTCCCCGTCTGCAGAACCAGGGGCAGCTGCCAGCACAGAGCAGCAGCCCAGCACCTGCGGCCCCTCCGGCCTTCACTCAGCTCTGGGCCTCAAATGAGACCGAACCAGACTCTACTGCCTGCCGCACGGACCTGAATTAGTACCAAAGGTTTGCAGGAAAGACCCGGGACGGATTCCTTCCGGCACAGACTCTGGCCTGGGGATAAACCGAGAGCTTTGGTGCCAAGAGTCTCTTGGTCTGGAGACCTAGCCCCGGGTTGGTGATCCTACCCCTGGGTTAGTGATCCTAGCCCCGGGTTGGTGATCCTAGCCCCGGGTTGGTGATCCTAGCCCCGGCTGCTGCCACCCCTGGCTTTGGTCTAGATCTTCCCTCATGGGTCAGACTTGCTCAGTCCCCCCGACAGTTCCCTCATCTGACGCTAACGTGGAGGGACCTGTGGGCCAGCGGCCCAGGAGGCACTCAGCGGGGACCTGAGTCCTGGAGGGTGGTCAGGTCCTGGCGCCCAGGCTGAGCGTGCCTGTCCCTCTGTCTGTCTGCCTCTCTCTCGCGTGCTCTCTGCTTCTTACGTGTCTCTTTGTCCATCTTCTCATTCTCTCCCTCTTGCTCTCTCTCCCATTATCGCTGCACAAATGTGAGCCCAGAGCAGTGTGACGGCTCTGTAATCACCAGACAGTTCCCTCCCTCCCGACTTTTCCCGCTGCCCCCGCTGCGGATGTCCCCGCAGGCGGGCAATGACCTCCCACGGCCGACGGCAAAGTCAGGTGTGATGTCTCAGCTCGTTCTTGACTTTGTGGCTGAAAGTCTGTTTTCTCCAGGTTTCTTAGTGACTCCCCTGGACATTTTTCTCATTAAGCTTCTGGTGCTAATTATTGCTCATGGTGGCAGAATTTTGTCTTGATTTGATGTCTGTTAACTGGGGACCTGCTGTTTTCCTGTTTTCTTTCTAAAATGGGCTATAAATATGAGGGATAAAGGGTCCTGTATGTTTTGAGGCCCCTGGGACTTCAAACACCCTTGCGTGGCAGAGCCCGTCTGTCCTGGTCTCTGCCCTGAGCTTCCTCCCCGTCCCCTCTCTGCAGGGCCCCCTGTTTCCTGGGTGCTGGGAGGGTTCACATCTCTAGACGTTCCCTGCCATCTTCAGCTGTTGGCCCAGAATAAAAAAAATCCCAGTGATGAGCTATGTCCTGGTTCCCCAAATTTCAGCAGTGGCTTTGTCTCGCCAGCCAGGAGTTTCCCTGAGCCCATTTCCCAGGTCAGGTCAGCCTCCCCTGGCAGCCTCCTCCTGGCAGATGCTCAGCATTCAGCCTACAGCTGTCCCCTTCGCACCACTGCCCCCCACCCCAGCTCAGGGCCCCACCTGTGGACTTGCTCTGATTATTGTAAATCACAGTGACAATCAATTCTTCAGGACCTATTATGTTCTAGGCATTTTTCAAAATGATAGCATAGCAAGGAATTATTTTCCCAGCTGTACAGAGGAGGGTCTCTTTTTCACAAAAATACAATTTCCATCTTAAGCATTTCTAAGTGTGCAGCTCAGTCGTATAAAGGCATTGTCGTGTAACTAATTTCCAGAACTTTTTCATCTGCAAAACTGAAGCTCAGCCCCCATTAGGCAGCACTGGGCCCCGCCCACCACAGGACTGACATCAGCTATTGGACACCCTGACCTTGCAGCCAGCCATGCCAGGACCTGGTCCTGCACGTTAGCTCATCAATTAATTCAGCAAAGATGTAGGGTACAAAATTAATACACAGAAATCTGTTGCATTTCTATACACTAACAAGGAGCTATCAGATAGAGAGATTAAAAAACAACCCCATTTACAATTGTATCAAGAGGAATACAGTGCCTAAGAATAAACCTACCCAAGGAGATAAAAATCTTGCAGTCAGAAAACTATGCCACACTGAGGAAAGGAGCTGAAGGTGGCACAAAAGATGAAAAGACAAACCAGCTCATGGGCTGAAGAATTAGTGTGCTTAAACTTCATACTACCCGAGACAATCTACAGAATCATCGCAACGCCCGTTAGAATATCAACGACAAGCTTCACAGAACCAGGGCAAGTTCCAGCTCCAGTTTCAGACAAACAGAAGACCCCAGATGGCCAAAGAACTCTGGTTAAAGAGCAAAACGGGAGGCAACACAGATTGGAAATGATATTGTAAAACTACAGTAACGAAAACTTCATGGCCCTGGCATGTTGCAAACAGACCCACAGATCAAACAGGGTGGAAAGTCCAGAAATAAACCCACAGCTTTCAGAGCTCATTAAGCTATGAAGGAGTAAAGACTATACAATGGAGAGGAAACAGTCTCTTCAGTAAATAGTGTTGGGAACCGGACAGCTCCACGTAGAAGAATTAACCTGGGCCACTTTCTCATACCATACACAAAAATGAACTCAAAATGGATCAACAATTTACCCGAAACCATAAACATTCTAGAAGAAAATGTATGCAGTATTATCTTTAGCATCAGTCTTATCAGTACTTTGGGGGTGTATCTCCTCAGGCAAGGGAAACAGACACAAAAATAAACAGGACAGCACCAGAGTAAACGTCTTTCGCACAGTGAGGGAAACTGTGACTCAGCAACATGAAGAAGCAGCCTTCTGCATGGGAGCAAATATTTGCAAACAATCGAATACGTGGTAGTATTAAAAATATACAAAGAAACACCACTCAGCATCAGAAAAACAAACAGCGCAATCGAAGGGCGGGCGGAGGCCTGGAGAGACTTTTTTTTAAAGACGACGTACAGATGGCCAATAGGCACAGGAGAAGGTGCTCAGCATCACCAGCTGCCAAGGAAACGCAAATCCAAGGAGATACCATCTCATGTCCGTCAGAATAACCATCACCAAAGAGAAAACAAACGGGGAGTCCTGGCGCGGACGCGGAGGAAAGGGCGCTCTTGCACACTGCGTCAGGAGCATCGCCACGGAGGTGCAGTCACTATGGACACAGCATGGGAGCGCCCCAGAAACCCCAAAATAGAACTTTCTGTGATCCGGCAAGTCCCCTTCTGGGTGTTTATCCAAAGAGAGAAAAACACTAATTGGAAAGGATGCACCCCTCCCGATGGTCATCACAGAGTGACCTACAGCAGCCGAGGATATAAAGCAACGCCAATGTCCAGCCACAGACAACTGGAAAGCACGTGTGTGTGCGTGTGTGCACGTGTGTGTGTGTGCGTGTATGTGTGTCCGCACGTGTGCTTAGTCCTGACCAGCTCTTTGCAGCCCCATGGACTGCAGCTCACCAGGCCCCTCTGCCCATGGGATTGTCCAGGCAAGAATACTGGAGTCGGTTGCTCTTTCCTCCTTTGGGGGATCTTCCTGCCCCAGGGATCGAAAACGCATCTCCTGTGTCTTGGGCATTGGTAGGCAGATTCTTTACCACTAATCTATTTGGAAAGTCATATATATATACATACACAATGGAATATTACTCAGCCATAAAACCTTGAAATCTTGCCGCTTGTGACAAATGGATGGACCTAGAAGATATTATTGGGGAAGGAAATGCAACCCATTCCTGTATTCTTGCCTAGGAAATCCCATGGACAGAGTATGAAGCTGGTGGGTTACAGTCCATGGGGTTGCAAACAGTTGGACATGATGTAGCAACTGAGCACGGCAGATATAATGGGCTTCCCAGGTAGCTCAGTTGTTAAATAATCCTCCTGCAATGCAGGAAACCCTGATTTGATTCCTGGGTTGAGAAGATCCTCTGTAGAAGGGATAGACTACCCACTTTAGTATTCTTGGGCTTCCCTGGTGGCTCAGATGGTAAAGAACCTGCCTGCAATGCAGGAGACTTGAGTTTGATTCCTGGGTTGGGAAGATCCCCTGGAGAAGGGATAGGCTACCCACTCCAGTATTCTTGCCTGGAGAATTCCATGGATAGAGGAACCTGGCAGGCTACAGTCCATGGAGTCGCAGAGTTGGACATGACGGAGTGACTTTCACTTTCAGAAGATATTATAAGTGAAATAAGTCAGCCAGAGAAAGACAAATACCATATGTTTTCACTTACATGTGGAATCTACAAAGCAAAAAGAAATGGACAAGCACAATTAAACAAAGACGAAGCTACAGACGCAGAGAACAAACAGGTGGTGGCCGGAGGGGAGGGGCGGGGGAATGAGGGAAATAGGTGACGGAGTTGAGGAGGCGCAGACCTCCAGCTACGAGACAAGTGAGTGACAGGGACGAAGCGCACAGCGTGGGGGCGAGGCTTACCTGGATGAAGGCAGCTGGCAGGTGTGGACCCCCAGCTTAAGATGGATACGTGCAGGGCTACAATGCACAGTGCGATGAATGGATTAGCTTGCTGTACGCCACGTACGATGGAGAAGGAAACGGCACCCACTGCAGTGTTCTTGCCCGGGAATCTCTACGGACAGAGGAGCCTGGTGAGCAACAGTCCACGGGTTGCAAGAGTCAGACAAGACTTAGCGACTAAACCACCACCGCGCTCTATATGAAGCTTCCGGATAGAGCACATCCTGAGAGCTCTCATCACTAGGAAATGCACACACACACACACACACACACACACACACGATGCTCTATATGAAGCTTCCGGATAGAGCACATCCTGAGAGCTCTCATCACAAGGAAACGTACACACACACACACACACACACACACACACACACACACGTTTCTGCTCCTTTACTGTTGTGTCTGTGAGAGGATGGGTGTTCACTCAACATGAAAGTGCAAAGTGGAAATGAAAGTCACTCACTTGTGTCCGACTCTTTGCAGCTCCATAGACTGTGCAGTCACGGGATTCTCCAGACCACAGTACTGAAGTGGGGAGCCTTTCCCTTCTCCAGGGGGTCTTCCCAGCCCAGGAATCGTACCCTAGTCTCCCTCACTGCGGGCAGAGTCTTTACCAGCTGAGCCACAAGGGAAGCCCAAACCCTCAGCATGGCGGTCTTTCTTTCATGAGGCTTGTGCGTTCAATCTTCAGCTGCACACTTTGGACTTCAATAGGGCAGTTACAGCTCAATAAAACCAGAAAAACAGGATAAAGCTGAGGGGCTTATGTCGTCGCACAGAACCAGCCTGCCCTTCTGGATGATTCTGAAGTCACTGCGAGAGTTTTAACTTATTTTAAGCTGTGCCTCCAGGAGGGTGGACTTCCAAAGACCAGGGCCTTGCTTCTTTGTTGGGGTGGGTATTGCAGACCAGCTGTCAGTGAAGACAATACCATGTGCATTTCTGAAGCCCTGGACAGGCCGGCTGCGGTCACAGCTGAACTCTGACCCCGGCCCTGCACGTGCTGGGGTGCTTGTCTCCTCGCTGGGCTTGCCCTGAGACTCCAGAGGCCTTGGAGGAGGTGGGCGAGGAGGCTGGGCCTGGCCGAGTTGCAGTGGGTGGTGTTCAGGGTCCGGGTGGACCCATGAAGATTGTCCTGGTGTGTGCAGTCTGGAGCTGTTCCAGGGGGTCTGTGGAGGAGGCGGGTTTCCTGGGGGTTCACATGGGCAGAGCAGCCTGGCGGGCTGCAGTTAATGGCATTGCGAGAGTCGGAAATGACTCAGTGACTAAACCACCACCCTCTTTCCCAAACGCCCTCAGTAAACGGCCCCTGGCAATTAGCTTCTTGCTGTCGCCGTGATGAAGGGACGGGGCTGGCTGCCTCGTCGCGGTGTGCCGTGCTGGGCAGCTGTGCGCACACCTGACGGACTCTGCGACTTACTCTCAGGTAGCGACGCAGGGTGGCACAAGCTGCTGACGCGCTGTAACCTCGACCCAGCAGGCTTCACACGACATCGTGATGCCTCTGTGTTTCACAGAGGGAACGGCTGCTGAAATCCCGGTTAATCGCGCCTGCATTTAATAGGACCATGGTGTGGGTGTGTTGGGGGGGCGGATGGTCAGGGAGCACTGTGGAGTCAGCTCACACCCACCCCACCCCCGCTCCCCGGTGCTGAGGGGACAGGGTTTCATCCACTCCCCGAGCGCCTGTTTCGGCTGCATGTGCTTGCACGATTATAAAAAGCTCTGGGGCTTTTTCAAGTGGAGCAGTGATGAGAATCTGCCTGGCAATGCCGGAGATACAGGAGACGTGGGTTTCATCCTGGGTCGGGAAGATTCCCCGGAGGAGGGCAGGGGACCCACTCCAGTATCCTTGCTGGAGAAGCCCATGGGCAGAGAGCCTGGTGGGCCACAATCCGTGGGGTCACAGAGAGTCAGACATGACTGAGCGACTGAACACGCATACATACAATCCTTACTTGGCAAAGCAGTTTGTGCCTCACGAAGTGTATTCCCGGAGACGCCCTCCTCCGATTCTCCAGTAAACGCAGGCATTACTGCCTGTGTCCTTTAGGAATAAGGGAACCGAGGCTCAGAGAGATCGAGTCGACCGCAGGCATGAAGCTGTCATCTGCCAGAACCAGGACTCACGCCCAAGTCTTTGGACTTTGGACGCGGGCTCTTTGCAGGACCGCGAGATGTGCGGGGGACACGCAGGAAGGACGGGAGCTGCCCTCCGTCTGCCCCAAACCGCATGGGCGCCACCTCCTCCGGCCCGAGCTCCCCCTGGAGCCCACCCTGTAGCGTGTGCTGCTTGGACCCCTGTAATGACGTCCGCGTCTGGCACCCCGTCCCCAGCATCTCCAGAGAGGAGCAGGAGCCTGGTGCACCCCTTGCTGCCCCAGGGCAAGGCTGGGAGGTCACGGTGTGAGTCTGCCGAGCCCAGGGCGTGTCCTGCAGCCTCAGCACGCGGCCTCTGAGGGCACGTGACAGAGACGTGCTCCCTTCTTTGGCCTCTGACCCATCTAAGTGCCACTCCGCAAAACACAGGCCGAGTTAATTACACCACGGTGTCTGCTCTCTTCTGGAGAACGTTGTTTATAACTTCTCCAAGCCCCTCCTTCCCCATCTTGAAGCAGTAACACCCATTCCTAGAGCTGTTGCGAGGTGAACGGCAAAGTCCATCTGTAAAGCGAGCTGGGACCGTGCCATCAGTGGTCACGTGTCCTCTGGGCAGCGTGCACGCTCACGCTTGTTCTCTCTGGGAAAGGAAAGACTCCACGGTCAAAGGTCCACGTGCTGGCCGATCTCCGCCATCCCTGCCCGGGGGTCCTTCCCGGGTGGTGATGCCGGTCTCTTTGTTGTGGAGGGGAGACAGGAGAGCATGCTGGGAGAGGGGGCCCTGGCACATGGACGCGCTCATCACATGAGCATGTCGCTTCTTGGACAACCTTGGCCTCTGTGCTTCTCACTAACTGCCTCTTGGCTCTTTCTTCTCGATCGTTAATAGAAGGGCAAACCCAGCCCGAGTTTCTGTCAATGCGTCCGCCTCCGAGCCCCTTCTCAGCCGTGCCCTGAAATTGCTGTTGCTTTGATGCCAAGGCCGGTTCTCAAGTCATTACACCACATTCATTTCAGACACAATTATAATCAGCTTCATGGAAACTCTGAAAGGTTAAATAACCGACACTGCATTAGAGTCTAAATATGCTTCATTTATGGCGATTTATCCCATTCCCAAGGGAATGTGTCGTCTGTCCAGCTTCGCGGAGTGATGAGATGCTGCAACTGACCGAATTTTGCAGATAACTGAAGTTTACCAATTTGAGCAGGAAATTAAGTGCGTGCGCACACACACACCATTTTGAATTTTAAATTGGGCGTCCCTGATAGCTCAGTTGGTAAAGAATCCGCCTGCAATGCAGGAGACCCTGGTTCAATTCCTGGGTCGGGAAGATCCACTGGAAAATTAAGAGTCCTAAAATGATTCCGCATTTTCTTGTACACAGAATACGAGAAACGTAATTCAGTCATTCACTGATGGCGTCATGAATATCGTTTATTCCATCCTATGAAACAGCAGTGTTCTTGTTAGCAGATACAGAACTCTGCCTGAGTGCTGTCCCCACCCAGAACGGCCTTGACGTCTCAGGAAGCTTTAGTCTTCAGTAGGATCCATCTCTTCTCTCATAACAGGCTGCTGATAGTTTTGGGGGGCGATTTATTTTCTTTTAAAATATAAGTAATATTCGCACATTTCTTTAGTGGAAATTTTACTTTAAATTAAATAAGTGCAATGGAGGCAGAGGTAACGTGCTCTGGGAAAGTAGAGGAAGCATTTGGTGGTGCAGGAGAGAGGCTCTGTGCAGAACAGCCAACCCATGTGAGCCAACCCATGTGAGGCCAGGGGTTCAGACAGGGGTGGGCCCAGACGCGGTGAGGAGGGAGCACTCGGGGCGGGTTTCAGGGGTCCACACTCTGGGATGGACATGGGGCCCGACGCCCGGACTTCCTGAGGAGCTGGACACGGAGTGTGTGGAGGAGGGGCTCCCATAGGGGATGCTCTGGGCCTGAACTGTTTGTGGTGCTGCTGAGGGAATGCCCCAGAACCCGGCCGGGACAGGGGGCTGACCCCTGCCTGACCCTGCGGGCCATCCGTGGGGGGCCCCGCCCTCCCGGGGGAGCCGAGCTGGGAGCGAGGGGCCCCCCAAGTGTGCACCCCTCCTCTAGGGGGCGAGGTGAGCCCTGTGAGAACTCACAGGGACGGCAGGAGGGTGGTGGAGACGGTGGATCGTGCCGTTTACAGGAACCAGGCCACAGCTCTTGTCGGTGCGGAGGCCGGCTTAGGACGGCTGCAGGAGCCCATGGAGGGGGCGCTTGAAGGCACCGGGGTGCAACAGCTGCGCGGCCCGCTTTGTCACACATGCCATCTTCTGTGTGTGTGTGTCCCAGGGAGAATGCAGAGGTCACACAGCGGCGCGGGCCTCTCGGCCGGGAGAAGGTCTTGTGTCCCAACCTCCCTACGGTGCGCCCTGCGTCTGCACTGGGGTTCAGTTGGACAATTCCCTTGTGAAGACCAGAGGCTCTTTCTGGCCTTTATGACACACACTCCCTTCCTTCCGTCTCCCCCGGGAAGCAGGTGGCATGTGCTGGGAGGGAAGTCTCCACATCCGCCCTGGAGCAGGGTCACCCCCAACCCTTCCCTTGTGACCCCTCCAGAAACTGAAATGACAGGATGGGAATCTTTCCCCCGCCAGCCTCCTCGTGCCCTCAGCTTCATAAGGTCCCCCAGCTGGGAGAGGAGATCCCTGGCAAGCCCCAGTCTCTCGGCTCTGCTCCTGGACTGAAGAAGAGCCACAGAGGCCTCCAGACAGGAGCGGGCCTCTGTGTACAGGCTGGCCTGCCCCGCGCGGGAGCCGGGCTCAGGGGGCCCAGGTGCCCCCGAGCAGGCCTGGGGTGTAGGGGTGGCCGTGAGGAGGCACAGAGATGGATGGGGGCCGGAACTTCCAGGCTGTGCTGAGCTGAGGGGAGGGCGGAGGCTCACGGCTTTGCCCCATCTCCTGGGCTCTGCTCCTCTGCTGACACCCAGTGACCCCTTTGCTGCCCCCCTCCATTCTCAGAGGTCTGGGAATGGTCCCTCGGTTGGTCCCAGGGACTCAGCTGCCTCCTGTGTCCTGTGGGGCCCTGGACACACAGACGACAGGAGCTTAAGGAACGTTTAAACAAGGGCCCCTTCAGAAAGTGTGGGGACAGTGGATGACCGTGGTTTGCCAACCCCAGAGCTGGTCATGGCACTCGGTCACCACGGCCAGGCTTGGAGGGACCCCGGGAAGGAGCCGGCGTCACGTCTGAGGGTCACGCGGGGTGGGCTGCCCCCGGCAGGGATGGTGACACAGAGACCCGCAGCGACGCCTCCAGGGGACACAGGCCTCCTTCCCACCCCTCCCCCGTGTCTCCTGCCAGACCCAAGGAGAAGACGGGGAGCACGGGGCCCCGTGACTGCGGTCTCTGCAGTCAGCCCTGTGGGCAGAGAGTGGGCGGGACGGGGGCCCAGCTCAGAGCTGCGCGCAGCGACTGCTTCTCCGTGAGCGTCATAAGCTGCACCTGGGAGCGGACGCCCCACGCTGCTGCTCCTGGGACCCCCGGGCTCAAAGGGCGCAGCGGAGAGAGCGCGGCCCAGCTCCCCACGAGCCGCGCCCTCCCCATGCTGAACCCCTCAGGGGGCACCCTGGGAACTCCTCGGAGTGCTGGGGGGCTGGCAGGCTGCTCCTGAAAGGCAGGACCCCGCACGGTGCCCAGAGCACCGACGCTGCTGTCGGGCCGGGGGAGGCCCCGCCTTAACCCTGCAGACCGGGGAGCAGGGCCTGGGCACCCAGTGCCGAGCCTGAGGCCACGCCGCGTGCCAGCGGCAGGCTCGCCGCTTGATCAGGTCCTGGTTCGGTCAGCGCTCCTCCCCGCTGTGCTGACGTTCCCTCCGCATGTTCCAAAGTGGGAAATACGTTAGACTCTGAAACACCCAGCAAGGGCGAGCACGGGGCGGGAGGCAGCAGCCGTGGCAGCCAGGCTCTGGGCCCCCGGGGGCACCTGCGCCTCCAGGGTGGGGGGCGAGGCTCCCGCAGGGCATCATCTCAGGCTGGCGGGACCCGCTCTCTCCCGGGTTCCGCGTGACCGTCCTTTGACAGGCGCGTCAGATGTCCACGGGTGTCCCCAGCCATCCCTCTCCTGGACGCCCGGGGCGGCTGGCAGGCAAATCAGTTGCCGAGACCCAGAGCTGAGCTGACAGCTTCCAGTGAAGCCTGGGGCTGTGGGCCTGGGCACCTGGGTCTGCTCAGCACAGAGCAACAGGCAGGCGCCAGGCGTCCTGTCAGCCAGGCAGGGAAAAGGGACGAGGCGCGATGTCAGAAGTGACACGTCGGCTTCCACGGGCCTTGCGAGCGACGTCTGCGGTGATGTGACTGCGGCTGACAGCTAGCGACGGGAGCGGCTGCTTTCTGGGCTGGCTTGAAACCCGTCCAGCCCCCTGCCTTCACAGCGATGACTTCCAGTGCTAATTCTTGGCGATTCAGGCATGAAATATATTCACAGGCGCTGCTCGCTGAGGGCCCTCTGGAGTTCTCCGAGGTACCTGTGATGGGAACATCTGTGCCACTCGCTTCTGTGCGTTTCTGTTCCCTCGTTTCAATTATGGAAAGAATCTCCGGGCAAGAAGAGGTGGGGGGAGAGAGGACGAGGGGGCGGGGGGCTGCCCTTGCAGCTCTCTTCCTCCCAGTAAGAGCCGCTGCCTGCCTGCTCAGATGTCTGACCGGGGGACGCAGAAGCAGAGAGGGGCGCGCTTTCATCTTTGGCGGGGACACGGGAATGCACTCTGCCGGATGCAAATGAGGCTGCTCTCAGAGCACGGCCCGCGTCCTGCCAAGCCGCCTGGGCTCTCTCAGCCCTTCTCTCTGCCTGACAAGGAAAGGGCGAGATTACCAAGAGCACATCTGTGAGCATAAGTAATTGATAGGTGTGCCCGCGGCGGAAGTGTCGGGAGGAGGACGCAGCTGGAGGAAGATACGAGGCCCGGGGCTCTGTGTGCCTGCGTGTGCCTGTGTGTGTACACGCGTGTGCCTGTGTGTGTACACGCATGCATGTGTGCCTTCCCATTTAATCTTGTCTGTGTCCGAGCCCTCGGCCTTGAGAGGCCCCGCCTGTCTGCTTCTTCTCTCTCACGGAGGGTGGGCACTGAGGGCGGCTCAGAGTAGGGCCCAGGGTCAGGCCCAAGGGGAGACGCACTCGCGAGGGGCGCAGGCCCTTGCCTCACAGGAACGGGACCGGCCGAGCCCTGCTCCCTCCTGCCCTCGTGTTGCTGAGCTGGTGGGTCGCCCCTCTCTGGGGATCTGGGCGTGGCTGAGGCACCGATGCACTCTGTGGTCCTTTCATCAGGCTGCAGAGCGAGCCTGTGGCTTCACCGTCTATAGACGTGCCCTGGCCACCTTCAGCTCTCAAATCTAACAGCTGATGGCTTTGTAGATAACACCCTCGATCCCTGGAGCCGCCTGAGAGTCTAGTTACTGTGGGAAGGACAGAAAAGTCTGCTCCTCCCTGTGGCTTCCCGGAGAGAGTGGCTGCCAGCTCGACACGGAGGGGTGGAGGTTACGGCTCCGGGGGTCCGGGAACGCCTGGGTCTCCGTGCAGCCACCAGAGCTGGGGCAGGCGGCGCGGCGGTCCGGCTGCCGAGGGGGGAAGGGCTAAGCGTACAGCCTCGCGTGTGAGGGGCAGCATGGATGAGCCCTGGGCGCTGCCCCTGGGCCACGTGCGCCCCCACCCTGCCCGCTACTCATGGGAGCTGGCCAGCTTCTGTCTGCCCCCTCGTCCACCTGCTCTGCACCCGTGGAGTGAGTATCCACCCTCCTGGCCTCTGGCTTCTGACCCCATGGAGCTCCATGAGGGCTCACGGCTGGGAGCGAGGCTGTGGTGTGGGCGCCTCCCCCGCCCAGGTTCCCGCAGCCTGTGTGCCCCAAGCTCAGGGCCCAGCCCCAGGCAGCCGCCTCACAACCCCTGAGCTACTCCTGCAGCTGCTGTAACGCGCGAACACAAGCTCATCTCCGCCTCTGGAGCCCGCGGTCCTGAAGCGAGGGTCGGCAGGGCTGTGTCCTCTGGGGAGGGGTGGGGGAGGGCCCGTCTCCTGCTTGTCCAGCTCCAGAGGGGCCTGCATCCCTTGGCTCGGGGCCCCTGCCTCCATCGTCCAAGCCAGACGTGTCTCCAGAGCGCCCCTCCCACTCTGCCTGCGCCTCCGTCCTTACCTCTCCTTCCCAGACTCTGATCCACGTGCCTCCCTGTGAGGAGGGCCGCGTGGCAACCCTGGGGAGCCCAGACTCTCCTCCCACCTCAAGACCCTCGAGGCACTCCCACCAGCCCAGAGCCTTGGCCACACAAGGTTTCAGGCTCACGGGTGTGGGGGACCAGGACGTGGGCGTCCCTGGGGACTTCCGTGCCCTGCCCCGTCCCACGCTGCCCACCGCCAGCCCATGCAGGCCCTGCTTCCGGCTCTCCGCCCAGACCGTGGGAACTGGGCCGCTCAGCTCCCGCGGCCGGCTCTTGCTGCTCCGTCGGCCCCTCCTCCCAGCCCCCCAGGGCCCCAGGCTTCTTCCTATCAGAGTTCAGGTCCGCAGCCCAGACGCTCAGCGTGGCTTCCTGTTCAGAGTCCCTTGAGGGCTCCCCCAGGAGGGTGCCCACCCTCTGCCCAAAGCCCATTCTTGAGGACCTCAGAGCACAGCACAGATAGAGCTTTACCCGGGGCTCAGACAGGGAGGTGGTCCTTGGCTCCCTGAACCCACGGCCCTGGCTGAGCAGCTGCCCTCACCGCCCACTGGCCTCACCGACGTGACCCCAGCACCAGCACTCACACCATCATCCCCTCAGAACTGCGTCTGCCCCACAGGACTGAGCGCCAGCCCTCGCCCATCCTGGGTGCCCAGGAACCCGCACCAGAGACAGGAGCCTCTTTCTCCTGCCCCTCTTGACTCTCAAAGCACTTTGCTGAAGGGCATCCTCAGCCCCCGCCGCCCTCGCTGAGACCCGGAACCGTGCGGGCTGGCTCTGCGCCCCCGACACAGGCTGCAGATGATGGTGAGGCAGGCACAGGCGCGGCAGCGGAATCCCTGGGCCCTCGTGGAACGCCGGCTCCTGTCGGGTGTTTCTTTCTGTGGGACCATCAGCTCCTCACCTCTCGGCCCCGGGGATGAGCTGGTGAGGAGCGGGGGAGGAGGGTGTCTCACGTGGAAGGAAGAGGGGGAGCACGCAGCCCGGCGGCCCCTGGAGGAGGCGCAGGCCCGGAGAAGGGGCGTGTCGCGGGATGAGGCACCCACGGCTGTCTCTGCTCCTGCTTCCCGCCTCCGTCTCCGTGCCTCCGTGTGATCAGAGACCGGGGTCCCAGCTGGGGGAGGGGCCGGGCTGTGGGCAGAGCCAGGCTGGGGTCTGCTCCTCCTCGATGGACGCGTGGCCGCTGCAACCCTCAGGCTCCCTAACTGTGCACGGGGGCAGGAGCGCCGACCGCTCGGGAGAGGCGGAGCCGCTCCCACAGCGTGAGGCCCTCCTCCTCGCGCCCAGGTCAGGGCCGGTCCTGGTGATCATTGCAAGCGGTGGGCCTTCCACTCATAGCAGGTCCAGTCCTGTCTCTTATACACATCTAGATGTGTATAAGAGACAGGATCATGAACTCCTTACTGCCAAATTCAGACTTAAATTGAAGAAAGTAGAGAAAGCCTCTAGACCATTCAGGTATGACCTAAATCAAATCTTTATGATTATACAGTGACTCACCTCTCGGCCCCGGGGATGAGCTGGTGAGGAGCGGGGGAGGAGGGTGTCTCACGTGGAAGGAAGAGGGGGAGCACGCAGCCCGGCGGCCCCTGGAGGAGGCGCAGGCCCGGAGAAGGGGCGTGTCGCGGGATGAGGCACCCACGGCTGTCTCTGCTCCTGCTTCCCGCCTCCGTCTCCGTGCCTCCGTGTGATCAGAGACCGGGGTCCCAGCTGGGGGAGGGGCCGGGCTGTGGGCAGAGCCAGGCTGGGGTCTGCTCCTCCTCGATGGACGCGTGGCCGCTGCAACCCTCAGGCTCCCTAACTGTGCACGGGGGCAGTAGCGCCGACCGCTCGGGAGAGGCGGAGCCGCTCCCACAGCGTGAGGCCCTCCTCCTCGCGCCCAGGTCAGGGCCGGTCCTGGTGATCATTGCAAGCGGTGGGCCTTCCACTCATAGCAGGTCCAGTCCTGGTCCTGGGTGATGACTCCGAACTGTGGACCTTCCTGCCTCCACCCCAGGTCCGGGCTGGTCTCAAGGCACCGTTCCATACGCTGAGGGAGGAAGACCCTGCGGGCAGAGGAACAGGGAGGCAATACGAAGCCGAGTGGGTGGCCAGACCTGCCCTGCTCCTCACGCTGGTGGCCCTCAGACCCCCCACGAGACCCCAGCGGCTGGGGTCATGTGCCTGCTGCTGGACGTGTGTGTATATCTCTGTGTGTGCGTGCGCCTGGATGTATGCGTATATCTGTGCGCCTGTGTGTGTGTGTGTGCGCCTCTGTATGTGTATCTGTGTGTGTGTGCCTCTGTGTGCACCTGTGTGTGTGCACCTGTGTGTGCACCTGTGTGTGTGCCTGTGTGTGTGCGCCTGTGTGTGTCTGTGTGTGTGTGTACCTGGGTGTGTCTGTGTGTGTGCCTTTGTGTATGTGTGTGTGTGCCTGTGTGTGTCTGTGTGTTTGTGTGTGTCTGTGTGTCTGTGTGTGTATGTGTGTGTATGTGTGTGTGTGCCGGTGTGTATGTATGTGCCTGTGTGTGTATGTGTGTGTACTTCTGTGTGTGTGTGCACCTGTGTGTGTATGTGTGCCTCTGTGTGTGTGTGTGTGTG
>SJYC01045223.1:0-10294 GCA_006408675.1 Madoqua kirkii | reverse complement strand
AGGGCTTGACCTGGGGGGCACGGCTGGTCAAGGCGGAGAGGCGGAGGGAGGTGTCAGAGGAGAGGAAGCGTGGGTGCGGCTCCCGGGACGGCAGGCAGGCCGAAGGAGCAGAGACTCACGAGAGCCAGGGGCCGTTCGCCCGGCAGAGGGCCACCAGCGGGCCAGCCCCCGTCTCCGGGGCCCCCCATCTCCAGGGCCCCCTGTCTCCAGGGCCCCCCGTCTCCAGGGCCCCGTCCCCCTCTCGGTCGCTCCCCTTGCTCTGCTTCTCTGGAGGACCCCGGCTCTCTCGCTGTGTAATGATCAGCACACAGCGAGTGGCGTCTGACCACACACAGAGACGGCTCCTTGTCCTTCGCTCAGAAGCCTGGGCCACAGGCCCGCGAGTCTGAGCTGGCTCTGCTAAGGTTGTGCGGAGCCTCCACGGAGGCTGGAGGGGCTGCCTTCCCACCAGATGCCCGCCGGTGGGAGAGTCCACTTCCAAGCCCCCCAGGGAGTGGGCAGAATTCCTCCCCAAGTGGAGGAAGGGCCTCTGGCCTGGCCATGTGCTGGCTGCCAGCTGGAGGCCGCCCTCTGCTCCCAGCGGTGGTCCACAGCCCCGAGGGCTCCCGGGCCTCCCAGTGCCGCCTGCAGCTCCTCGCCCGGGGGCCCTCCCCACACTCCCCCAGGTCTGTAAGGACAGCCTCTAGGGCGTCTGCCAGCAAGAAGGCTAACCCGTGACGTCCCCCACCTGTCTGTTTTATTCACTAACTTTTGTCCCAAAGTCTTTTTCTACTAAGTTGGTTCAGAAACCCTTGAGGGCCTCCTGTGGGCTCTGCCCTCTACGTGCCCCTGCGTCTCTGTGGCCTGGCCTCTGCCTGGGAAGCCAGCTTTGGTCTCCGGCGAGCGGGGGACAGGGGCCTTCCCGGCGGATGTGTCCGGTGGGACCAGACCTGCAGGCTAAAGGCTCAGGCATGTGAGCCAGAAGCGTTTAGCCGTGGACTGTTTACGTCTGTGGGCCCCCTCCATCCATCTTCCCCACACGGTCACTGGGAAGGTTGGGGCCTGGTCCAGCTTGTGTCCTCGGCCCACGCTATACCGCGAGTCTGGGAGACAGAGCAGAGGAAGGAAATTGCCTCCCAGGGGAGCTGCCTTGATCGGTTGTCAATGAGGAGCCTCCCCAACCCCTTCCAGGTCGCTGATGAGGCAGTGAGGAGCCCAAGGCCTGCTCTGCGCTTCCCCCCAAATTTATTGCAGAGGAGCAGCATGTTGATGTGCGTGTCTCCTCGTCGATCCTCAGAAATGAATTCCCTGACACTCAGCTCTTAAACAAAACGTATCTGTGCTGCCTGTCAAAAGGAGGGTTATTTACACATCCTGAGATCCATGGGCTCCGGCAGCTAATCTTCACCCACATCAGTTGATGGGCCATTATAGACAAGATTTACCTGAGGCTTGTCCTTTTCCTAACTCCGCACACATCTGAAACAGTGTCCCGGACGCTCTGCTGGGGAAGGGTCTCTGGGCCCAGGCAGTGGTGGGGAGGACGCGCCGCAGGGAGTGAAAAACGGGTGAGCCGGCGACTGGCTTTCTGCCGAGAGAATGCGAAGCGAACGCAGACGAAGCAGATGGAGAGCGGGAGCCGGTGCAAAATGCTCTGTGCCTCCCGATGCAAGACACTCCTGCGAACTCTCTGTCCATCTCTGCTGTCGCAGGGGAGCGGCCGGGGAAAGTGCCGTCCATCCAAGAGACGAGGAAGGGAGGTGATGGGAGAGTCTTGGGCCAAAGCAATGTTTGAGCTCTGCCCCTCACGGAGCCAGCCAGCAGCCTGGGAGTCGGGCTGGAACGCAGCAGGGTCTGGATGCTTGACTGTGTGGCTGAGACACTGGGGTCAATGCCGGGGTCTGGGGGTGAGGGGGCCTGGGGCTGAGCTGCGCTTCCTCTGTTAGCTCAGCTACACCCCTGTCTCCCCACGGCTCTGTTCTGCTCTTCTGTTGGATGAAGGGCTGGGCTGGGCTGGGTGGAAAACAAGGCCCCCGCCAGCTGCAGGCTGACCCGTCTCTGACCACCCGCCTGGCGCTGGCCCGGGGCTGGGCTGTGCCTCCACACAGTCCTGGCCTGCATCCTGCTTGCACGCGTCCACCCCCAGCTCCCAGGAGGCGAGGCCGCCTCAGTCTCCCTTCTCCTGGCTTTTCCTCCCCCAGCTCCTAGGACGCCAGGCCATCTCAGTCTCCCTTCCCCTCGCTTGGCCTGACCTGGGGCTCCGTCTCTGCTCCCCTCACCGCCCGCCCCTCGTTACAGGATGACGGATGAGGACTCAGAGCTGTTCTCCTTGGTGCCCCCGCCTTCCCCAGCTCCCTCAAGGCCAACCTCTCCAAGCATCTATGCCTAAACACCCCGCTTTCTGTGCTGAGCACACCTCTGTGCTCACAGCACAGCAGTGGACGTCACAGAGATCCCGCCTGGTGGAGCTGAGGACACACTGCTGGTGGAGACGCTGAACGAGAAACCGAAGGAACACAGACATCGTAGCTCCTGTCGGACGTGACACGCATTGCGGGTTGTGCCTTGTGACGTGAGCTGAAGGGCGGCCTTTGTCACTGAAGGACCCTGCTCTCGGCAAGCCGCACGTGGACAAGGGGGGCCTTGGTGCTTCTCCGGCCTCCTTCACCTCCATGGCTTCCCTCCAGATGACAAGCTTAACCAGAAACAGACAGGGCTCACATGGGGCTCCAGTCACATTTGCAGAGGGCCTAGAAATGGGGGCTCGTCTCTAGATATTCAGAGGCGCTGAGAGCCACAGTCCGTCAGGGCCAGAGTGATCATTCCCGAGCCGCGAGCCACCCTCAGCCAGACCCCCTAGAGGACGGAGGCTCCGGGGTCTCCCAAGTCTAACTTTGAAGGTTTCCTTCGTCTCTTTCCTTGAGATTTCTGGCCCTGCCTGCAGGAGGCTGAGCCGGCCGGGCCCAGGATCTCTGAACTCACTGGGGGGCCAGGCTCTTGCTCACAGGACACGGTGGTGCCCAGACTGCAGCAGGGCCCGGGGGCAGTGGGGCCAGCCGGGCTGGCGGGGCTCCGGCCACATCACGGACGGAAGGTGCAGAGGCACCGAGTCAGGGGCTCTCCGCACGGGGATCCACCCGGGGAGGTCAGGTGCGCGCTCTCGGTAACGAGAGGGAGCCGTGTGCGCGGAGTTCCTGCGGCGGAGCAAGCTCGTGGCTTCCTGCCTCCTCCCAGCTCATTTCAGCAAGGACTGGGCGAGGCTCCCACCCCTACCGCCCGCACGGGAGGCGGCTGAGGCCCAGGTGGACGGAGCGCTGGCAGCGAGGAGGTCCCAAATGGAGCTCCTTTGACCCCACAGCTGACCGTTCTGTGTCCCGGGCTATCCTCCTGACACGGGCCATGCAGTCACGGAGAGCGGGGCTGGCACAGCCTGCCGTGGGCTGGGACTGGCACCGGACGTCTGTGAACAGGGAGGACCCTTGCCTGGAGGTGGATGCGGCCTCAGATGCCAGCGGGGTTCAGACTGCGCCCTTGCCCGAGGGTGTGGACATGGCCAGGTGTGGCAGGGTCCCAGGCAGTCTTCAGACGAGAAGAAATGGGGACACTGACTTGGAGAACAGACTTACAGACACAGTGGGCGGGGCAGCATGGAAACACACGTACCGATATATGTGAAGCAGGCAGCCAGGGGGAATTCCCTGTGGGACTTGGGGGCTCAAAGTGGGGCTCCGGGACAACTTAGGGGTGGGCCACGGCGGAAGGTGGGAGGTTGGCACAGCAGGGAGGGGACGTGCACAGACCTGTGGCTGATTCATGCTGACATATGGCAACAACCAACACAATATTGTAATTCAGTTCAGTTCAGTCACTCAGTCGTGTCCAACTCTATGCGACCCCATGAATCACACCACTCCAGGCCTCCCTGTCCATCACCAACTCCTAGAGTTCACTCAGACTCATGTCCATTGAGTCAGTGATGCCATCCAGCCATCTCATCCTCTGTCGTCCCCTCTCCTCCTGCCCTCAATCCCTCCCAGCATCAAAGTCTTTTCCAATGAGTCAACTCTTCGAATGAGGTGGCCAAAGTACTGGAGTTCAGCTTTAGCATCATTCCTTCCAAAGAAATCCCAGAGCTGATCTCCTTCAGAATGGACTGGTTGGATCTCCTTGCAGTCCAAGGGACTCTCAAGAGTCTTTTCCAACACCACAGTCCAAAGCATCAATTCTTCGGTGCTCAGCTTTCTTCACAGTCCAACTCTCACATCCATACATGACCACTGGAAAAGCCATAGCCTTAATTATCCTTCAATTAAAAATAACAAATTAAGAAAAAATATAGATACCTAGTAAGAACTTACTGTGAA
Organism: Madoqua kirkii; assembly: GCA_006408675.1. Taxonomy (NCBI): domain Eukaryota; kingdom Metazoa; phylum Chordata; class Mammalia; order Artiodactyla; family Bovidae; genus Madoqua; species Madoqua kirkii. The sequence goes on along the minus strand of SJYC01045223.1, from coordinate 5,951 downwards.
ACACAAGGAGCTGTACTCACTCTGCAATGGCCTATTTGGAAAAAGAATCTGAAAAATTAATATAGATAAAGTTCACTTTTTTCTGATTCACTTTGGTTGTACATTTGAAAATAACACGATATTGTAAATCAAGTGCACTCCAAAAATATTTTTTATTTTGAAAAGCAGAAAAAGAAAGAAAGAAAGAAACGTGGAGTGAGCCCACATCTTCACATTCTGCTTTCCATCAGCATCAACAAACGCTCCGCACTTCGCAAAGCCGGCCAGTCTCAGCCGAGGCTTTCAGAGGTCAACCCCAAAGGTCGGCGGGGGTAGAAGCTGCACAAGTGCAAGAGGACACTGTGGCCCCGGGTCGGCCCCGGCCGGGCGGGCGCTCGGTGGGGAGCTGGTGTCGCCTCAGGGGACGCCTCTGCAAGACTGTGTTGAGCGTTCCCCACCTGAGATTCAGACTCCAGGTTGTGCCATAAATACACCCACATCTGGCTCTGGGGAGAGTCTGGAGCTTATATCTTAGAAGACAAATAACAGACATCTTCCTGGGGGTTTGCTGTGTCTAAAACACACCGTGAGCTTCTTGCCATTTGAGGAGAAATCAGTGAAGCAAAGGAGAAGGAGACGAAGGAGACGGAGCGGATACAGTTTGGAGCAGGAGTGACGTGGGAGGGTGCGAGTGCTTCGGAATTCAGACACTCCTGTCTGTCCACGAGCTTCCTGGGGCCCTCGGCCGGTGGCCAGGGCCCCAGCTCTATTCCACCCACTGCCAAGACTCGGGAGCACAGACAGTGACTCGTTCAGTAACTGTGGACGGAGTCTGCCCTGTGAGGGCTCACGAAGGTCCCAGAGAGTGGCACAGCTCAGCTCAGCCGTGGAACCAGCAGAGGATGGAGCTCAGGCTGCTCCTCAGGTGTGCCCACGACGGAGGCCAGCAGGCACCAAGACAGGGAGTGTGGACGGGCAGACTGCGGGAGCACTCACCTGATCCCAGGGAGGAGGGCATCAGGGACAGGATCGTGGACACAGAGACTGTGAGGAGCACTGATCTGATCCCAGGGAGGAGGGCGTCACGGCCGAGAGTGTGGACGGAGAGACTGTGGGAGCACTCACCTGATCCCAGGGAGGAGAGTGTCAGGGCACAGAGCGCCAGTGGACGCAGAGCCCAGGTGGACGCAGGGCCCGGGAGGACGCAGAGCCCAGGTGGACACAGGGCCCAGAAGGGTGCAGAGCCCAGGGGGACACAGAGCCTGGGGGGACACAGGGCCCAGGTGGACGCAAGGCCAGGGAGGACACAGAGCCCAGGGGGACGCAGAGCCTGGGGGAATGCAGGGCCCAGAAGGGCGCAGAGCCCAGGGGGACACAGAGCCTGGGGGGACACAGGGCCCAGGTGGACGCAAGGCCAGGGAGGACACAGAGCCCAGGGGGACGCAGAGCCTGGGGGAATGCAGGGCCCAGAAGGGCGCAGAGCCCAGGGGGACACAGAGCCTGGGGGGACACAGGGCCCAGGTGGACGCAAGGCCAGGGAGGACACAGAGCCCAGGGGGACGCAGAGCCTGGGGGAATGCAGGGCCCAGAAGGGCGCAGAGCCCAGGGGGACACAGAGCCTGGGGGGACACAGGGCCCAGGTGGACGCAAGGCCAGGGAGGACACAGAGCCCAGGGGGACGCAGAGCCTGGGGGAATGCAGGGCCCAGAAGGGCGCAGAGCCCAGGGGGACACAGAGCCTGGGGGGACACAGGGCCCAGGTGGACGCAAGGCCAGGGAGGACACAGAGCCCAGGGGGACGCAGAGCCTGGGGGAATGCAGGGCCCAGAAGGGCGCAGAGCCCAGGGGGACACAGAGCCTGGGGGGACACAGGGCCCAGGTGGACGCAGACTCCAGGCTGCAGGGTGATCCAGGCCGCGTTCCGAGCAGCCTGCACGTGGCAGCCCAGGCGAGGGGCCCCTCCAGGGTCAAGGCAGAAATGACACGTCACAGAGCCCAAGGTGCCTCCTGGAAGGCTCCCCGGGCACAGGGGTGAGGGCAGGGCTCAGGGGGAGGGGCCATGGACCAGGTTCCCCAGGGGCACTGCTGGCCCCTCCCCCACACAGTTTTTGGACGCTTCCTCCATCCCCACAGGGGGCCCTAGAGCTTCCAGCCTACCTCCTTGCAGGCAGCTCTGGGGCATCCAGCACTTCCCTCCTGGCTCTGCACGGTCGTGGATCCTGCTCCCAAGTGCCCACAGCCAGTGTCAGGGATCACCTCCCGCCAAGTGCTAACAGCAGCCATGTGTAGGCGGTGGTCTTCCCTGCAGCCTCACCCAGACGCATCTGCAATCGGGGTCCCGGATTCGCAGAGTGAGAGGTGAGCCTGTTCTGGAGACTTCCTCCTGTGCCCTGGGCAGAGACTGGCTCCAGATCCAATTTCTCAGGATCTCACACCGAGCCCCAGAGGCCACGGCTCAGCCCTGCAGAGATGAAAGGCTGAGGCAGACTGCCCTCCGCCTGGTGTCTGCACAGCCGCTGCTCTGTGCTCGCTGTCACCCCGGCACCGCCAGCCAGGCCCAAGCCTGCAGGATTTGTCACCGACTCTTCACATAGGTACAGAAAGTTGGGGTCCCTGGGACAGCTGTGGCCGTGGGGCCCTGTCCTCCGTGTGCTCCACCGTGCTGGCCTGTGATTCCACGGCCGTGTGCCAGCCGATGTGGTCAGACAGTGGAGGCCAGGGCTGGGTGGAGAGTCTGTCCTCACGGCGGGCTGTCCCTGCACACTGGCACTTCTCTGAAAGCCGGGCTGGTCTCCATCAGCATGTTTCCCGACTTCTGTCCCCCGACCCCAGTGCAGCCAGCGGTGGGGAGGCTCTTGGTGACCCACGGGGGAGGGCCCTTTGTCCGGGGCTGTTCCGACCTGGAGCCCTCACTGGACCTGAGGTCATGCACGATCCTAGCATCTGGGTCCCCCGGGCACCTCCTGACGCCACCCCCGCCCGTGCAGGGGCCCGGCGCCGGGGTCTCTGTCTCGCCCGACAGACTGACAGACGGTGATGCGCAGCATATCCGCGGAGAGTCGGGGGGTGGGGACCGAAGGTGCGACGGGGGAGACTTCGTGTGTCTAGTCGAAGAGATCCCTCCAAATAGTGTCGGACGCTTCTTCGGACTCCAGAGAAGGCCCGACCAGAAGAGGTGCAGGTGTGTTTACGACTTTTAAGGTACACTTTGCGCTTTGTGCGCACAAAGTTTTCTTCGTGGCAGCAGCCCTTTCGTGTGCTAGCCATCTCTGGGACTTCCGTGGTCTTCCCCGAGACTCCTTTGCTCCTCGGCAGGTGGGGGTCTCCGTTTCTTCGAGAAGCCTTCGCGGAGAGGGGACGACCCCACCCACAGGGCGCTCGGGGCGACGGCAGGACGCGAAGGCGGAGAGGAGGGGAACGCCCGAGGCTCCGTCGCGCCGGCGCGAGCCGCAGGGGCCCGCCGGAGACACGGCGCAGAGGCGCCGAGGGACTCGAGCCGAGTGCGAGCCGAGAGGTAGAGAGGAGGAAAGAGGCAAAAAGAGGCGCCGCGCTGGTGCTGGACGACACATTACCACAAATAAACGAGGAGGAGACACCGGAGTCGTCTCCCTTCGGCGCCTTCGTGTCCGGCGCCGGCTCGAGGCGGCGACGCGTGCCCACTGCCACTCACCTTCTCTGAGCTCTTTTAGCGGTCACCTGCGCGCCAGGGCGGCGGACGGCGCGCGCCCGAGACTCTCGGCGCGTCTCCGCGCGCGCGGACGCGGAAGCCGACGCAAGAACGGCAGGTGCGTCCCGTGCGACAAGTCGCGGGACAAAGGTCCATTTTTCACACCTATAAGGACGCCGAGGACTGCCGGTGACGGCCACAGTGAGTCTTTCCGACGGGGCTAAGTGTCGGGGCCCTCCCGACTCACTCGACACGTATACTAGCCGGAGAAGACTTTACGAGGACCCGTGACAGTAAAGAGAGCCACACTACCTATGTCCCTCATTGAGCAGGAGTAATCTTAACACACAGATTACTTAATCTTATAAAAGTACATGAATTACGGGTAAACATAGAAGCTGGCGGACGGATAAAAGAGGGAGCCAACAAACAGGAGTAAAGGAACAGTCTAAAGAAATATAAATTCCTACACCTGGGCAACGTACCTCGTGTACTAAAGGAAAGCGAGTGGCACGTGGGGACGGGGCCCCGAGGGAACGCGAGGGGTGCAAGTGTGTCAGTCTGTGGAAGGGGGCACTGAAGGGCGACGTACGCGTCACGAGGCCCCGGTCCAGCCCCGCTCGCCACCCCACTGGGTGCTTTCCCCACGCGGGTGTCTCCACGGGCGCAGGAGCCAGCCGCCCCGCTGAGGCAGAGGAGGGAGCCAGAGGGCTCTCCCGGGAGGGGTGGAGGTTCAGCCCGGACGCGGGCCTGATGAAAGGGCGCGTGGACCGGGGCTGGGGGCGGCGCCTCGGGGTCCCAGCGGCAGGGAGACAGCAGAGCGGGGACGCGTTTCCGAATCAGAAAAGGCCACTCCGTCCTGCACACCTGTCCTCTTAAATCCATCTTAGTCCGTGTCCTGATGTTCTGCCATCTGCCTGCCTGCCTCCCGCCCCAGAAACCAGTCGAGGGCCTGAATCCACTTCTCGCTACACTGGCCTCGCCTCCTCGTTTCTCCCATATGCTCGCTTCCTCCGAGCACAGCCTCGCTGTCGGCACAACTCCCCGCTTTATTTCTTTACCTCGGTCGACAAAATATACCTGATGGTCCTGGTTAATCCCTCTATTGACGTCGCCTCAAACTCTATTACTTTCCAAGAAAATTGGAGCAGTTTTTGAAAGCCTCATTATTTTACGCACGTGAAACAAAGAGAGTCGGCTTCCAATGGGCCGTGTCTCCCCCCGCCTCGTTTGGTATGCTGGCCATGTCTCGCTGTGCTGACATTTGGATGCTTCTGCAAATGCGGACTTGGTCTGATTCGGTTGTAAACAGAGCTGCTAGAGGCACACAAAAGGGCACCAAGGCAGTGACTCTGGATTCAGAACCCGGGACCCTGCTCAGAGCCAGGGCTCCAGCCTCTGGTCTGACGCTCCCCTGGGGGGGTGCCCCCGGCTCACTTCCTGTCACTTTGTGGGCAGTCAGCCAAGACGTTGGGGGGAGACCCTCAGGCAGGACCCCCTTGCTGAAGGCGGAGAAATGCGGGCTCCCCCTTGCTCGCGTTCGCCCTGCAGCTCAGCCTTTTGAGGTGCCCAGGCTGCCTCTGTGTCTTCAGTCTTCCACTTCAACAGAGCCCAGCGGGCACCAGAGGTGAGCGCATCGGAGAGAGGCTCCGTGGAGAGGAGCGCACACAGGGTTCTGGGCTTTGGGGCCGGGAGGGGTGGGCTCGGGTGTTCAGGTTCTGTCAGAGGGAAGGAGTGTGGTCAGAACAGGGGATGAGAAATGACGATCAGGGATGCACAGCCTCACTTGGGCCTAAAATTCAAGCTATGAAGGGGCTGCACTGTACTTTCTTGCTTCGTTTAGTCCCTTAAACTGCCTTTGGAATGAGCTCTAGGCCCCAAACCTGCTGGGGAATTGCTCAGCGAGTGAGGTCGCCGACCGCCGGTGTCGCCCGGTGGGATCTGGTCGGGGTGGCAGTGGCCTGAGGTGGAGGCTCTGGGTCCCGTGGGTGAGCGCAGCCCTGAGCTGCAGGCTGCCGGGCGCGCCCCTGGGGCCCGAGCGGCGGGGAAGGAGGTTCACACTTCTCGGCTCGCACCTGGAGGACCACGGGCCCCACGACTGGGAGCTGCGGGGTGGCGTGACCGGATTCCTGTTAGAGATGGATTTCCATTAGAGATACTGCCTGTGCAGCTCGGGGGATGTGTGAAGCCCGGAGGGCCCAGGGGGAGAAGCTGGGGTGAAGGCCCGGGGAGAGAAGCTGGGGTGAAGGCCCAGGGGGAGAAGCTGGGGTGAAGGCCCAGGGGGAGAAGCTGGGGTGAAGGCCCAG
>SJYC01045222.1:0-24705 GCA_006408675.1 Madoqua kirkii | reverse complement strand
TCAGTTCTTGGTGCTCAACTTTCTTTATAGTCCAATTCCCACATCCATATGTGACTACTGGAAAAAACATATCTTTGACTAGATGGATCTTTGTTTACAAAGTAATTCATATGCTGAATCCTAATTCCCAAAGTGTTTGTATTAGGGGGTGGAGACTTTGGAGGTGATGAGGTCATGAGAGTTACACTCTCATGAATAGAATTTAAAATTAAAATTTTAAATTTAGAATTTAAAAGAAACTTAAAAGAAATTTAAAATTTCTTTTAAATTTAGAATCTAAAAGAAACCCCAGGGAGCATTTTGACTCATTTTTCTATGTGACAGCACAGTGGATAAATGACTATTAATTAGGAAGCAAGTCCTCTCCAGACACCAAATCTGACAGCTCATGATCTTGGATTTCTCAGATTCCAAAATAATGAGATGACTGTTTATATAAGCCACATAGTTTATGGTATTTTTATTGTAGCAGCTGGAGCAAACTAAGATAAGTAGATTGCCTAGAACAAGGAGAGGGAGGTTGGAGGTGAGACCAGGAAGGAGCCAGGGCTTTCTATGTAGGTGAGTAAGCCATGATAAGGAATATGATTTTTATTTCAAGTGATAAACTAGCACAACGTGACCCCCATGGCCACGCAAGACACATTAGCTTGATCTGTTCATAGGATAATTTGATTTTGATCCACAAATTATGATGGGTTGCTAGCAGAGGTAAGCCAAAGGAAACATAGGAGTGGATGGAATAAAAGGAGAAAAGTGAAAAGAAAGGGAAAAAAAGGAAAGAAAAAAATCAAGTTGTTTCCTATTTGATTATTTAAAAAACAGTATTTATGCTATTGCTGAAGATATTTTCTTATTCTGTAGAGTGCTCTACAGTTTACAAAATGTTTGCCTGTCTTAAGTCAGTGGAGTTTCCCCAAATCTTGTGAAGTACACAGAGTTGCCTACATTTTCCATAGAAGGAACACCTGTCCATGAGGATAGGTCCACAGTCCCATATCCATTAATTGGTAGAAATGGGCCCCATAGCTACTGTGTAGCTAGTGCTGCCTCTGTGAAAGTATGAAGAGTTGGAAATCCTCTTAATGAAGATCTTGGTCTTTTAATTTATTTTACTTGTTTCTGTTTTTTAATCTAAATTTATTTATTTTAATTGGAGGCTAATTACTTTACAATATTGTATTGGTTTTGCCATATATCAACATTATCCACCACAGGTATACACATGTTCCCCATCCTGAACCCCCCTCCCACCTCCGTCCCTGTACCATCCCTCTGGGTCGTCCCAGTGCACCAGATCCAAGCATCCAGTATCATGTATTGAACCTGGACTGGTGACTTGTTTCATATATGATATTATACATGTTTCAATGCCATTCTCCCAAATCATCCCACCCTCTCCCTCTCCCATAGAGTCCAAAAGACTGTTTTATACATCTGTGTCTCTTTTGCTCTCTCCCATACAGGGTTATTGTTACCATCTTTCTAAATTCCATATATATGCGTTAGTATACTGTATTGGTGTGTTTCTTTCTGGCTTACTTCACTCTGTATAATAGATTCCAGTTTCATCCACCTCATTAGAACTGATTCAAATGTATTCTTTTTAATGGCTGAGTAATACTCCATTGTGTATATGTACCACTGCTTCCTTATCCATTCATCTGCTGATGGACATCTAGGTTGTTTCCATGTCCTGGCTATTATAAACAGTGCTGCAATGAACATTGGGGTATATGTGCCTTTTTCAATTCTGGTTTCCTCGGTGTGTATGCCCAGCAGTGGGATTGCTGGGTCATAAGGCAGTTCTATTTCCAGTTTTTTAAGGAATCTCCACACTGTTCTCCATAGTGGCTGTACTAGTTTGCATTCCCACCAACAGTGTAAGAGGGCTCCCTTTTCTCCACACCCTCTCCAGCATTTATAGCTTGTAGACTTTTTTGTTTCTAACAATACCTTACATTTCTGTAGCACTTCGGATTTTCCAAAATGCTTTTGCAGCTCGCTTAGATTTGGTCATTACAACAACCGTAAAAGGAGATAAAGTCCTTTTTTTGAATGGGGAATCCGAGGCTCAGTGTTTGCATGAGGTGTCATGGATCAAAGCTTTTGACTCTGAATAAACCGTCTTTTCTCTTCCTCTCCTGGATAAGAAAACAGTCATTTCAAAGTAGGTTTCTTCCCTTTCCCAGTCCTCTCTCTTCTCTTGTGTCTGTGTGGACATAGGTCTTGGACTCAAGTATGCACTGATGTGGCTTGGTTTTGGTTCTGAAGGTGTGAAACAACAGGTCCATCCTGTAACCTTCCTAGTGTCCATTTCTGTGTCTCTGCTGCTGCTGCTGCTAAGTCGCTTCAGTCATGTCCGACTCTGTGCGACCCCATAGACGGCAGCCGACCAGGCTCCTCCATCCCTGGGATTCTCTAGGCAAGAACACTGGAGTGGGTTTCCAGCTCCTTTTCCAATGCACGCATATGTGCTAAGTCGCTTCAGTTGTGTCCAACTCTGTGCGACCCCATGGACAGCAGCCCACCAGGCTCCTCTGTCCCTAGGATTCTCTAGGCAAGAATACTGGAGTGGGTTGCCAGTTCCTTCTCCATCTGTGTCTCTAAAGCAGGCAAACCAATGCCTCTCTTGCTGATCTGGGTCCTCAAAATGTAGTGCCTGAATTAGCAGTATCAGCATCACTTCTGACTTTTCAGAAATGCCAGTTCTCTGCAGCCCTTCTCCCCTCCCACTGACTGAATCAGACTCTAGGTTAGGGTCCACAAACCCTAGAATATTCTGATGCAAGCTGTATTTTGACAGCCACTGCATAAGAGGGGTCAGTTAAATGTGTAAGAGCTGGACAAATAGTAGACGCTCAGTAAATGGTAATTGTGGTTACTATTATTCCAGGAGAAGAGAAGCAGTTAGCTGCACTCCAGTGTTCCTTTTGATATATTACACTGTTTCTCAAAGCTTTTTATTCTACAGTTTCCTTTCCACTCATACTTGTTTTATAGAAAACTTATATGCAATTTATTTTTTATCCCTATAATCTATCATGTTAACATTTTTAATTTCTTTATTGAAAGATAATTACTTTACAGAATTTTGTTGTTTTCTGTCAAACCTCAACATGAATCAGCCATAGATAAAGATTTCACAACTTAATGCTGGCACATGTGTTTTTAAACAGGTAATTTGCTGGGCAATGACTCAAACCTTAGTTACATCTAAGGAAGCAAATCTTTTATTACATCAATCATACCCTCATTGTCAGAACTCAATAGATTAATATGGCCCACTTGATGGGACAATAACATGCTTCTTTAGCTGTATTAATTTTATGTAACTTTTGATTGTGCATTATATTGTTTAGTTAGTAGGAAATTATAGGAAAACCATACTCTAGAAGCACTCACAGAAAACTTTATCATCCTGGATCAGATCTGAAGATGTCCCAAATAATCTGATATGAATCTGCAAGTTCCCCAAGAGAGACACTATCCATTCATTCTGCTGCCCCCCAAGAACTGTATAGCCAAGATCATCCTAATAAGAACAGAATATAATCACTGTTCTCTTGACTTCTTTCACAAATTTAGATTCTGTAAAAGTTTCTCTTCCCTCATTTGCTAGAAAGCCTAGATTACTGGAAAAGATATTCATGAACATCTGCCCAACACTTTGCAGCTCACTAAGCAATAATCTAGAATCAAGATTGCTGGGAGAAATATCAATAACCTTAGATATGCAGATGACACCACCCTTATGGCAGAAAGCAAAGAAGAACTAAAGAGCCTCTTGATGAAGGTGAAAGAGGTGAGTGATAAAGCTGGGTTTAAACTCAACAATTCAAAAAAAAATAAGGTCATGGCATCTGGTCCCATCACTTCATGGCAAATAAATGGGGAAAAAATGGAAACAGTGACAGGCTTTATTTTCTTGGGCTTCAAAATCACTGCGGATGGTGTCTGCAGCCATGAAATTAAAAGACACTTGGTCCTTGGAAGAAAAACTATGATGCACCTAAATAGTGTATTAAAAAGCAAGACATCGCTTTGCTGACAAAGGTCTATCTGGTCAAAGCTATGGTTTTTCCAGTAGTCATGTATGGATGTGAGAGTTGGACTGTAAAGAAGCCCGAGTGCCAAAGAACTGATCCTTTCAAACTGTGGTGTTGAAGACTCTAAAGAATCCCTGGGACAGCAAGGAGATCAAACCAGTCAATCCTAAAGAAATCAGTCCTGAATATTCATTGGAAGGACTGATGCGGAAGCTCTAATACTTTGGCCACCTGATGTGAAGAACTGACTCATTGGAAAAGATCCTAATGCTGGGAAAGACTGAAGGCAGGAGGAGAAGGGGACAACAGAGGATGAGATGGTTTGACAGCATCATCGACTCAATAGACATGAGTTTGTGCAAACTCTGGGAGAAAGTGAAGGATAAGCAAGCCTGGGGAGCTACAGTCCATGGGGTCGCAAAGTATCAGACACAACTGAAAGACTGAAGAACAAGAAGCAATAATCTGGGAGATAACAGGCTGGTAAGAATTTGTCCCCATTTTCTCAGATTAATGTACTGAGTCTTTGGGAAACTGCACAAGTTTGCTCAAGCTGTTGCAACTCAACTCTGACAATATCACTAGGGTCTCTGAGAGAGGTCCTCTGGTTTCGGTTTGGGGGTTGCTGCCATATTCTGTGCTGCTGGAGATCCCCAGGGCTTTCTTGCTTGCACTGGGGATCTCTTAGCCTCAGTATGAAAGAAGGTGCTCCTGTTTGACTTGGCTCACTCACAGCTCTGAATCATGGTTCCCATGCAGACAACCTAGGACAGGCAAATATTGTACAGAGTGGCAGCAGAAACCAAACACAACAAAGTAATAGAGAGCCTGGGGTCTGGAACAAAGAAAGGAAACAATGGTAGTCGCATACTATTTTTGGAGCCCTTACTGTATATTAGGCACAGTGTTAAGCATACATGTGCATTATGTCATTAGATCTTTATAACTGTCCTATGAGATTAGTAATTATAACAACCTCCATTTAATAAATGAGATGTTTCAGACTCAGAGGGGTTAGGCATTTGCTCAGAATTTTTAGACAGATATCAAGCCAGCAAGCCAGAATGCAAGGTCTATCTGTCTGACTCCCAAGCCTGTGTTCTTAATCTTTTGATTACCGTTGTAGACAAGGCACCAGGAAATTGAGATCATTTCCTGTGCTCCCTACTCACTTATCAAAGTTTCTCTTGGCATCCCATCCCCCTCTCTGAGTTCTCAGTGATTAACGGGGTTGAGAATACTAGGTCTTCTTTGTCTCTCTGAGGTGCTCATCCATGTGGTGCAGGCATCAGAGGCAGCCCTGGACCTCAGCATGTACCACAATCCCACATCAGGGTTTCAGGCTGTGCTCCCTTTGGTTTATCATCACAGCACTTTCTCTTTACCACTTGCTCTGGGCAGTTGGTCATGCAGTTAATAAGCGCATCTACTTACTTTATATTCTCAAGCACAAAGGGAAAATATTAGATAGAAGCACAGTCAGATTTATTATGGTCTAATTTAATAAAAATGTCAACAAACAAATGCACATTTAGCTAGGAAATAAATATTAAGAATGAAGAAAGCTGACAGTGGAGTAGGTTGTAAGAAATTGACATTAAATGGTTTGGGTTGACAGTGACTATAAAAAAAAATTGCACCTTAGAGACATTTTGAAGCAATTTAACCAATGCATGCTTTGATGTGAGAGAAAGCAAGTGAATCGAGGTGGCTTTGATATAGGACAGGGACCCCCTCCCCAAGGTGGTGGCATTCACTTGCATTCTGTATATTTGCAAATTGCCATTTTATGCAAACCAGGAACAATTGTCTGAGAATCATTTTCCCTAATGTAATGGGCTTCAAAACACCAAATGGAACTCTTCTATAAATTCTCACCAAAGATATATTAAAAAATTTCCTCTTGATAAGATCAGCTTGTTACCTGGCATAGCAAAAAGAAAGTGGCTTAACTTTGGCAAAAGTTATATGTATCTCAGAACTTCAGCTTACTGACTGTGTGAGATGTTCCACATTACCAGACCTCTCTGAGCCTTGACTGTAAAAAACAGAGAACATTTCCTGTGTGAGGTTATTGTGAGTATCCTGAATACCTACTACAATGCCTTCTACAATATAGAAGCTCAATAAACCCTACTCCCTTAAGATACTCATTTATTCAACAAATATTTATTGAGCACCCCCTATGTGCCAGCAGTGTATTTGGGATCAATGAATGATTGATATTTTCCCTCTGGAAGCTTACTTTACAGCATATAAAGACAGACAATAAATAAACTATATAACATGTAAAGGTGTGTTTCAAGGAAGTAAAGGGGAATAGGGTATGTGGGTTACAATTTTAAAGAAGAAAATCCAGGCAGCCTGCACTGATAAGATACCTGAGTAGAATTGCCAGGTTTAACCAATAAAAATACTAGAGGCCCAGTTAAATTGGAATTTTAGATGAACAATAAATAATTTTTAGTATATGTCCCCAGATTGAATGTCTCAAATATTGCACGTTGCATTTCACTATTTATCTAAAAATTCAGATTTCACTGGGTGTCCTATAGTTTATCTGGTGAACCCAGATTTGAGCCCAGACCAGAGAAAGTTGTGTGTGTGTATTTTCATTTAACATCGTCTTTTAGCACAAAAGACTACGATACTTTTTCTAGTGGAAAGGTTGCAGGATGTACAATAAATAATTTTTAGTATATGTCCCCAGATTGAATGTCTCAAATATTGCACGTTGCATTTCACTATTTATCTAAAAATTCAGATTTCACTGGGTGTCCTATAGTTTATCTGGTGAACCCAAATTTGAGCCCAGACCAGAGAAAGTTGTGTGTGTGTATTTTCATTTAACATCGTCTTTTAGCACAAAAGACTACGATACTTTTTTTAGTGGAAAGGTTGCAGGATGAACCTACATACTAACGGAGGAACTCCCTGGTCCCCAGCATGTGCCTGATGGACTGGGAAGCCTCATTCATTGGAGTGAGTTTACAGCTGACCTGTTCTAACACTGCTGGTGCACTACCTAAGCCCTCAGCCACAGACTCACAAGCTCAGGATGAGTTATCCAGTGGTCCATTCAGAAACCTCTCTTGGTCTAAGCTTATGGGACTCAGTTCTCTTGGTCTGAGCCTCTTCAAGGACTCTTTTAAGATACATTTTTTAAAGTTTGGAATAATTTCAAATTTCCAGAAAAATTGCAAAGACAGTACAGAGAGTTCACATATCCACCTCTCCCAATTTCCTCTAAAGATAGCATCTTACATTACTGCGGTACATTTGTCAAATGAAGAAGCCAGCATTTCTCTGAGATTTTATTCTGATTTTACCTGATTTATCTGTTAATATTATTTTCTCATTCCAGGATGGAAGCCAGGGCACCACATTGCATTTAGTTGTCAGGGCTCCCCAGTCTCTTCTGGGTTCTGACAGCTTCTGGTCTTTTCTTACTGCACTTCACCTGGACAGTTTAGAGGAATACTCATCAGCTTTACACTTCGTAAAATGGCCCTCAGTGTGGGTTTGTCTGATCTTTTCTTATGATTATAATGGAGCTATGGCTTTCAGAGGGAGAATGCCACACAGACAAAGTGCCCTTCTCATCAGGTCACATCAGGGGCTACATGATATTAACAGAGCTTCTACCTAATAATCTTAACTTTGTCCATCTGATTAAGGTAGTGTAAGCCAAGTTTCTCTACAGTACAGTTACTATTTTCTCCTTCCCATATTCTTTTCTTTGGATGCAAGTTATACTAAGTCCCATTCATACTCAAAGAAGTGGGAGGTTAAGTTTTCCTAGTACAAGTTTGATCCCTTCTCAGCTTAAAAAAAATTAATTATTCATTCATTCATTCAGTGAGTCATTTCTTTATATTAGTATGAATCAGTATGAATTTGGGTATATTAATTTTATATTTTGGGCTATAATCCAATACTATTCTGTTTGTTTTTGCCTGCAATTACTCCAGTTTTGGCCACTCGTTCAGGTTGAATCCTGTGTCCCTTTGGCATGAGCCCAACCTTTTGTTTTTTGAGCACATCTTTATGCATTGTGAGATGGTCCAGGCTCTTCTTGTTTAACTGCCCAGTCTTAGAATGAACTGTTTCACTAAGGAGCCCTACTTCCTTTTACTGGGGAATGGTAGTTAAAAAGATTCTCCCAGGAGGGCTCAAGAACCACCTACACCAGTTGTGTATTATCCAGGGAAAGCCAGCAGAGGTCACCAAGTACCTGGTTAGGAGTGTGACGTTATTGATAGATGGGGGGTAAGGACAACTGTGCCTTTTCCTTGTTGGAGCCCTCTTTACAAGCAGGCAGGATATTGTCTATGTAGCATGATTTGAGAGGCAATTTGAAGCCTCCCTTCTTTCCTACTCAACTCCAAAACATCTCCCTTTTTGTCCACAGAATGATTGACACTTCTCCATTGGAGTTCCAGCCATTTGGTCTTTAAAAATACTTTCCAGTTCAAATAAAATCATACTTTGTTTCACTAAAAATTGCCTTTCATTCCCATTTAAAGTTTAGATAAATCACTTGCTTCCATTGATCTCATATTTGGTCATCTGTCAAGTAAAAGATTAGACCAAGTAAAAGATTGGAGGATTCATGTATTCATTCCCCAAACTTACAATGTCCCCCATGTGGCAACTGAGCAATCCAGGGGTGGGGAGATGAGGCAGGAGCCTGTCACAGCCAGGCAGGTCCAGTGTGAGCAGCACCCAGCACTGCACTTGGCAAATGAGCTTCTTTGCCTGCCAAAGTCTCAGGCCATAATCCCAGGGGATCTTATGGAGGAATTAGGAGAAGACTGCTTCAGGAAGACTGATTTTTGTTTTTCAAGAGACTTGTCATTTGTGTGCAGAGCAGGGTTTACTGACCTGTCACATGCTGATGTTCCAGCAATGAGGCTGGGTTGTGCTGAGTCATCTCTTCCTACACTCACAAGGGATGTCCTGAAATTAATAGCAAGGACTTTTGAGAGAGGTGCTGCTCATAGCTGAAATGTTCTGTTGCTACAGATACCACTCCTGGTATTAATGATCATGGCTCATACACTATAGCTCCTACTATGTTCCCGGCACTAAGATAGACAAATAGCTATTTATGTCTATAGATATACACACACACTCACTGACTTTTCACACAAACACCCTATGAAGTTGGAACTGAAACTTCTAGGTGCCATTTTGGAATCTCCAAGCAGCTCCAGTCCTCTTTATCTCAGTGCGGAAAGAATTCAATGAGAGGCAAAGCAATAGATAAGAAGTGATTTATTAGAACAGGATGTTTGTGAGGCTTACAAGTGTACGTACAGGTGAAAGGGTGTCATGCCCCAAGAACTTAGTGGGCTACAGTTTTATAATCAAAGGAAAAGTGTGAAGAGGAATATGACCGCTTCCTCATTCTTCAGTAGACATCATGCTTTCATCATCAGCTCCTCTTCCAAGTTGCATGGGGGAGTTTTCTTTCCTCTACTTGGTCAAACCAGGATAGTCATAGTACTATGGAAAAATTAGTTTAGTCTCAGTACAAAGAGGGTCTTTCATTTGGAAATGTCACCTTTCCATAAATAATTGTTTTTATGTGTGCAGAAGCATGTCCTGGGGTCATTAACTTACTGAACTCAATGGGCAAGATGTGGGTCTCACGCCATTATTTTATTGTTTGGGGGCAGGTCCCAGGCTTCTACTGCATGGTTCTGTTGCTGAGCAAGTCTGCATTCTTGAGTAATTTTCAGCTTACTATGGTTTCCCAAAGCTCCCTAAAGTTTCCTCTTTATCTACAATCTCTTAATGCGATTTCTGAGCTATTTGATTATCAGTCACTCAGCCGTGTAGTCGTGCCCAGCTCTTTGTGATCTCATGGACTGCAGCACGCCAGGCTTCCATGTCCGTCACCAACTCCCGGAGCTTGCTCAAACTCATGTCTGTCGAGTTGGTGATGTCATCCAACCATCTCATCCTCTGTCGTCCCCTTCTCCTTTTGCCTTCACTTGTTCCCAGCATCGGAGTCTTTTCCAGTGAGTCAGTTCTTCCCATCAGGTGGCCAAAGTATTTGAGTTTCAGCTTCAGCATCAGTCTTTCCAATGAATATTCAGGACTGATTTCCTTTAAGAATGACTGTTTGATCTCCTTGCTGTCCAAGGGACTCTCAAGAGTCTTCTCCAATACCACAGTTCAAAAGCATCAATTCTTTGGCACTCAGCTTTCTTTATAGTCCAACTCTCACATCCATACATGACTACTGGAAAAACCATAGCTTTGACTAGATGGACCTTTGTCAGCAAAGTAATGTCTCTGCTTTTTAATATTCTGTCTAGGTTCATCATAGCTTTTCTTCCAAGGAGCAAGTGTCTTTTAATTTCATGGCTGCAGTCACCATCTGCAGTGATTTTGAAGCTCCCTCCCTTCCAAATAAAGTCTGTCACTGCTTCCATTGTTTCTCCATCTATTTCCCATGAAGTGATGGGACCAGATGCCATGATCTTCATTTCTGAAGGAGCTTTAAGCCAGCTTTTTCACTCTCCTCTTTCACTTTCCTCAAGAGGCTCTTTAGTTCTTCTTCGCTTTCTGCCATAAGGGTGATGTCACCTTCGTATCTGAGGTTATTGATATTTCTTCTGGCAATCTTGATTCCAGCCTGTGCTTCATCCTGCCCAGTGTTTCTCATGATGTACTCTGAATATAGGTTAAATCAGCAGGGTGACAATATACAACCTTGACGTACTCCTTTTCCTATTTGGAACCAGTCTGTTGTTCCATGTCCAGTTCTAACTGTTGTTTCTTGACTTGCATACAGATTTCTCAGAAGACAGGTAATGTGATCTGGCCACTGCTGAGTTTTCCAAATTTGCTGGCATATCGAGTGCAGTACTTTTGCAGCATGATCTTTTAGGCTATGAAATAGTTCAAATGGAATTCCACTGATTATTGATTATCCTACTCTATTCCTATCAGTAGTATTCCCATTTTATAGACCGAAAAAGTCGAGACACAGATGGGTAACTTATCTGAGGGTCACACCATTATTAAAATGACAAAGACAGTATTTAAACCAAGACAGACTGGCTCTAGATTTCTGAACTTTAACCATACTCTGTGCTGCTGCTTTGTATATGTCTTCTCTCTTCTGCTTTCTTCAAGGTAACTCCCCAGATTACTACCTGGTCCCATCCTCTCTGCATGCCTCTAGAGTCCTATATTTCAAGATCCTCCCATACAAAGTTTATGGTCCATAGGTCATGCTCATGTACTCTCTCCCATGCCCCCACTTACCTCATGACATCTTGGGGTCTTTCCCAACCCCTGTTTCCCAGTTATCACTGACTCAGCGATACACGATAGGTGGAGCTTTTATGATTAAGTAGCTTACTCTCTGGGGAGGTATTCACATTTCAAAATAGGGCTACTAGCTTAAATGAAAGGAATACATTCTAGTAACAGAATAGGCATCAATAAAAAACAAGTAATAAGGATAATGATAATAATATCAACCAAGTATAACATAAATGTAGCAGCTAGCATTTTTTAAATGCTTGCTTTTTATAGACACTAGAGGTTGAGTCATTTGCCCGAGGTGACCAGCTAAGACATGGAGGAGCTGGCATTTGATTGGCAGTCATGGCCTCTGAGAACACTCACCCTTGAGTTTGACACAGTATTTACCATAGTTCTCTTCTAATGATACCACACCCCCAGACCCAATTTAATCTAATTCACTGCTACTCAAAAATTATCTGTAGAGAAGAAACATTTATAGATGTTTGTTTCCTACTTATTATGGATATTTCTATAAAATATGATAATAATGATTATATGATCACATGCTTGGATATTACGACTTTATCAACTTATTGTCAACATCTCTAAATGCTTTCTGTTAATTTCTGCACTCATCCCCATAGGCTGGTAACCAACAATCCATGGACTGGAACCTTTCTGTGGACCATTCTTTGAATACTAATGGTCAAATCTCATTCTTTGCGATAAGGTGATTTCTTAGATATATGTCTATGTATAACTGAATTAACTGAGTGTTTTTGGCAAAATTTGTTAGACCCTTTGTTTCAAGTATTGGTGATTAAACCCATAAACATTAGGCAGACCTGTAGCTGGACATGCCTGGATTTGAACCCATTCCTTCCTGTCCTACTGTGTGACCTTGAGTGATGACTTCTCTGAGCCTCTTTTATTGTCAATAAAATGGGATAATCATATTCACCTGGATGTTTAATTGTGAGGCGTTAATGAGACAAGGATGCCTGGTACGTGGTAGACACTTGATAAATTTCATTCCCTAGCTACCACATTCCACTCAACAGACACCAATGATACTAATGCCACGTGGCCTTAAGAGGAAGCAAATAATCTGGCATACCTGTTAGAAGCTGGTGTGTTTGTGTGTGTGTGTGTTAGTCACTCAGTCGTGTCTGACTCTTTGCAACACCTTGGACTATAGCCCACCAGGCTCCTCTGATAATGGAATTCTTCAGGTGAGAATACTGGAGTGGGTTGCCATTCCCTTTTCCAGGGAATCTTCCCAACCTAGGGATTTTGTTTGTTTGTTTGCTCTTCATTATTTATTTATTACATTACAATACTGTATTGGTTTTGCCATACATTGACATGAATCCACCACAGGTGTACATGAGTTCCCAACCCTGAACCCCCCTCCCACCTCTCTCCTCGTATCATCTCTCTGGATCATCCCCAGGCACCAGCCCCAAGCATCCTGTATCCTCCATCAAACCTAGACTGGTGATTCGTTTCTTACATGATAGTATACATGCTTCAATGCCATTCTCCCAAATCATCCCACCCTCTCCCTCTCCCACAGAGTCCAAAAGTCTGTTCTATACATCTGTGTCTCTTTTGCTGTCTAGCAACCTAGGGATTGAACCCAGTTCTCCCGCATTGTAGGCAGATTTTTTACCATATGAACCATCAGTCAGTCAGTCAGTTCAGTTGCTCAGTGGTGTCTGACTATGAACTGTAGACCCCTACAAATTGTTAATATGGGTTCTAATATCTAACCAGTACGCAAGCACTTCTGATCATAGGGAAAATTACTTTAACCCAGCCTCTGGAGTTGTAGCTATCAGGAATGAGGACAGCCTGTGTACTTGAAAGTACACAGTATCTTTGAGCAGCAATTTCCATCTGGCAAAGCAATTCATTAGATTCGGGAAGGTTGGGACTCCTCTGACCCTTTCCCCTCCCTGGAGCTAGCTGCCCCAGGCTCACCCAGGGAGGACACAGCTCTGAGTGGCCACACAGAGGATGAAGATTGATGTCAAAATATTAATCTCAAGTCAGCACTGCTGATGTAAACTAAACAGATGCTCCTTTTAGCCCATGGAGTCAATTGGATTGTAATTCTTCTCAGTTCTTAGCCTAGAAGCAGAAGAGCATTTTATTGTTGAGGGAACATGTTGGCAGGTGTCTCAGAGGTCTGAAAGGTTAATGCAGGCTGCTGATGGTGGCTACCTTGTTGAGAGATCTGCCTGCTAATTTTCTGGAGGTGATAGGACTGGAGAAAGCTAGAGCTGGACTGGGGATCAACCTGCCTTTTAAAATCAAAGGGATGAGACTGGTGAAGAGATCAGGCCCTGGAGTCAGATTACTTCCTACATCATAACAAGTGTGGTATTAGGCAAGTTACTTTACCTGCCTGGACTTGGTGTCTGCATCTATAAAATGAGAATAAGAAAAAAGCTCACATTATAGATCGTGCCTTGTAAATTAGTCTCACATACATATCATTGCTTCTCTAATTCTCAAGGGTTCAGAGAAAGTCCTTTTCTCATGAGATGTTAATTCATTCAGTCATTTGCTGTCTTTCTTGCACCTGTGGTAGGTGTGCAGCTTGAAGTGGAGAGCAAAAAAGGACATGATCTCAGAGACTTCCCTGGCTGCCCAGAGGTTAAGACTTTGTGCTCCCACTGCTGGGGTTATGGGTTTGATTCTGGTCAAGGAATGAGATCCCACATGCCGTGAAATGTAGGCTCCCCCTCTCCCAAAAAATCAACTTAAAAAAGGATATATGATCTCCATACTCACTGGAGGTAGCAGTTTACCAACCATATATGTGCCCTGGGTCTGCAGAAGGGCTTCAGAGGGAAATCTGATTGAGTTTGGGAGGCCAGGGCAGTCTTCTCTGAAGCAATAGCTCATCTCAGACCTGTTGCATGAATAGAGGTTTGGCACATGGGTGAGAACAGAGTCTGAGCTGAGGAAACAGCATGACTGAGTCTCGGGTGTCTGCTGAAGAGGGGTGATGTGCAGACTGCGAGGGAGGCAGTAAGTGATGGCATGGGCCAGTCTAGAGGTGTGGCCTTCATCCTAAGAGCAGGTGAGAGGCTGGGTTTCACGAAGGTTCCTCTGGCTGCAGTGAGAACCACAGAGACTGTGTTCCCAAAAGTTCTGCTGTCAGCCTGAGGTCCAGGCTCTGCCCTCTCCTTCTCCTTATCTGTTTGGGTACATGCCTCTGCCCTCCAGCACCTGGAGTCTCTTTCCTGCCCTGTCTGCTCTTCCTGGTGCCTTCCCTGCCATCCTTTTATTGTCCTCAAAGGCACCTGTCTTAGCCCTGGCTTTGCTGGTCCGCATAGATGTGCCCCATCCCCTCACCTTCCAGCCATCTCTCCTGTAACCAGTCCTCAGAGACATCTCCTGCCTCCGTAAAGTCACTAGTCTGCCAACCAGGACAGGCACCACTCAGTGCATGATGCTTTAAAACTTTATGAAGCCTTTTTGCATTTGTTCCTCTATTAGCTCCTCATTATAATCTCATTAAATGAGTAGGACCAGAATTACTATCCCCACTTGTTAGATAAGAAAACAGCTTGAGAAGTCAGGAGCCCCATGCATAACCATGTAAACAGTGAGTATCAGGGGTTCCACTCAGAGGTCAAGTCCTGTCATTTTGAACCCCTTGACTTGTGTGTGTGTGTGTGTGTGTGTGTATAAGTTTTAGTATAAACCTTGACTTTCTTTTCTCTTAGACATATACCTAGGAATTGAGTAAGTAGATCATACAGTAAATGTAGTCTAACTTATTAAGCCGAATGGAGTGAACTTGTTTTCTAAACAGTCTTATAAAATGTGTTTGCTGTTTTACAATCCTGCCAGCAGGGTGTGAGAGTTCTAATTACCCTGCATATTTGCCAATGCTTGGTATGATTAGTCTTTTAAATTTTAGATGTTCTAATAGGTGTAGAGTGATAGTTCATTGTGGTTTTATTGTGCTTTCCTCAAATGATTAATGATGTACATTTTACAGTGTTCCTGCTTGTTTTCAGGGCTGATTCCACTCAGTTTGAATAATAAACTCCTTTAATTAAATCTAGTACATGTTATTAGATTTGTTTTTTGTCATGAATAAGGTGAAGGAATGGCTTTTTACATTTTAGATGTGATCTCTTTATATATATTCATCGAGTGGCATTTATTACCTTGTACAATGATCTTTCTTTATAAATCTGTCTCTTCTTCACTAGATATGAGCCTCTCAAGAAAAAGTCTCTCTGATTTGTTTTCATATCTCCATATCCACCACAATGCCAGGATTATAGTAGAAAATTTGTTAGTGTTTGTTGAACCAAATTCATGTGTTTTTCTATAAGAACTAGCTCTGTGGTAGATGCTCGAAATTGTCAATATTTAAAAGATCAAGTGAATAAGTGACTTTTGGATTTGCAACCACATAACAGTGGCTGGCTCTCATCCTCTTTCTGATTCTCAGTTTTCTTGTCTCCCACATGGGCATGTTTGATCAGATGCATCTAGGATCTTTCTAAATATTACCAATGTCCCCAGACCTCACCTACCTATAACAACAAAATAAGGTCCTATTTCTCTTAATTCTCAAATTATAGACTCTCACTCATGCTCAGATGAATGAGGGGTGTGGTCCTGAGATTTCCTCTTAGAATATACCTAGGAATTGAGTAAGTAGATCATACAGTAAATGTAGTCTAACTTATTAAGCCGAATGGAGTGAACTTGTTTTCTAAACAGTCTTATAAAATGTGTTTGCTGTTTTACAATCCTGCCAGCAGGGTGTGAGAGTTCTAATTACCCTGCATATTTGCCAATGCTTGGTATGATTAGTCTTTTAAATTTTAGATGTTCTAATAGGTGTAGAGTGATAGTTCATTGTGGTTTTATTGTGCTTTCCTCAAATGATTAATGATGTACATTTTACAGTGTTCCTGCTTGTTTTCAGGGCTGATTCCACTCAGTTTGAATAATAAACTCCTTTAATTAAATCTAGTACATGTTATTAGATTTGTTTTTTGTCATGAATAAGGTGAAGGAATGGCTTTTTACATTTTAGATGTGATCTCTTTATATATATTCATCGAGTGGCATTTATTACCTTGTACAATGATCTTTCTTTATAAATCTGTCTCTTCTTCACTAGATATGAGCCTCTCAAGAAAAAGTCTCTCTGATTTGTTTTCATATCTCCATATCCACCACAATGCCAGGATTATAGTAGAAAATTTGTTAGTGTTTGTTGAACCAAATTCATGTGTTTTTCTATAAGAACTAGCTCTGTGGTAGATGCTCGAAATTGTCAATATTTAAAAGATCAAGTGAATAAGTGACTTTTGGATTTGCAACCACATAACAGTGGCTGGCTCTCATCCTCTTTCTGATTCTCAGTTTTCTTGTCTCCCACATGGGCATGTTTGATCAGATGCATCTAGGATCTTTCTAAATATTACCAATGTCCCCAGACCTCACCTACCTATAACAACAAAATAAGGTCCTATTTCTCTTAATTCTCAAATTATAGACTCTCACTCATGCTCAGATGAATGAGGGGTGTGGTCCTGAGATTTCCTACCCTAAATCTTGCTCATATGATCACT
This sequence comes from Madoqua kirkii, assembly GCA_006408675.1. NCBI lineage: Eukaryota > Metazoa > Chordata > Mammalia > Artiodactyla > Bovidae > Madoqua > Madoqua kirkii. The sequence goes on along the minus strand of SJYC01045222.1, from coordinate 7,775 downwards.
CTGAGAATCACTGTGCATGGATGAGAAGGATATATCTCACGAGGAGAATGTAGAACCCTAGGGTCACCCCTTCACCTTTTCCTCCCTAGCTCTTGAAGCAAGATTTCACTTTGCATTTAGTGAATGATTTTGCACACTTAAAATGAACAACAAACAAAAACTCTGCTCTAGACCTTTGAGATGGGGCTGTAAGGAAGATTGTTTCACTTGAGATCTGCCAGGAAGGCTGGGTCAGGAAGGGTATCAACTCTAGTAGCACACTGTCCATCTGTTTGTACCCCAGCTTTGCAACCCCATTTTCTCACAGGGCTTCTTCTCTGTGCCTGTAAGAATTCTCTGGTAATCTACTGGTCTCAGCTGTTACCAACTCATGCACCATCAGAAACCTTCTAATAACATTAAACCATAAAGGGGAGGTATTCTACTGCTGTGTGTGCTAAGTCACTTCAGTCGTGTTTGACTCTGTGCAACCTCCATAGACTGTAGCCCACCAGCTCCTCTGTCCATGGGATTCTCCAGGCAAGAATACTGGAGTTGGTTGCCATGCCCATCTCCAGGGGATCATCCCAACCCAGGGATTGAACCTGGGTCTCCTGTGCTGCAGGTGGATTCGTTACTCCTAAGCCACTGGAGAATCCCCATTCTACTGCTCTTCCTCCAAAAAAATCTTCTTGATTCTTCTATAAATTTTTTGTGTGCAAATAAATTCTGGGAAAAGGACATCTAACTGACTCTATACTACCATCTTAGTCCTAGAATGGTTATTTCTTCAGAACATGCTCCATGGAATCCATATCAGAATCCTCAGTTTCTTGTTGAAGATTCTTTGACAGAACGGAATCTCTGGAGAAAGATGCTGAGACTGCAATTGAAGCCTTGGGTGTCTATTACACATATAAAATGTTTGAAAACCATGGCCTTAGACCCCTACCACCACCCAGAATTATAAGGGTAGTGAGTGGGTGTCCTTCTCCCCCAAAAGAGGTCTGGTATGGTTTCTGCCTCTGTAACTAATTCGGTTCAGTCACTCAGTCGTGTCTGACTCTTTGCGACCCCACAGACTGCAGCACTCCAGGCTTCTCTGTCCATCACCAACTCCCAGAGCTTACTCAAACTCATGTCCTTTGAGTCAGTGTTGCCATCCAACCATCTCATCCTCTGTCATCCCCTTCTCCTCCTGCCTTCAGTCTTTTCTGTAACTAAAGATTACTTAAGTGGCTCATATTCGTGAGGTCAATGGACCTCTCTTTTTATCCTCACTGTTCAGCAAACATTTACTGAGCTTCTTGAGAGCTAAACTCTGTGCTAGGAACTGGGCTTCAGCAGGGAACAAAGGCAGACTCAATTCCTGACCTCATCATGCTTGTATTCTAGTTTGAGAGAGACAGAAAAGAAACAAAATTTTAAAAAAGAACAAGGCAGTTAGTGCCACAGCACAATAAAATACTGGGCAAAGAGAGATGATAAGTAATGTGTGGAAAGGGAAAGAGGGTATAGAGTCAGAACACCCTCTGTGAGGGCAGGTGTGAAGCGAGTGGAAGTCAGACAAGACCCAAGAGCCAGACATTCAGGCAGAGGAAACATCCAGTGGAAAGGCCCCGAGGTCAGAGAAAGTTCTTTGCTTCAGAAATGGAAAGGAATCATAGTGGCTAGGGTATGTTGAATGAGAGAGGGAAAGGAAAATCAAGCACAGGAGAGAAAAGAGTAAGAGAACAAGAGAAATAACTGGAAAAGGAACGGGGGAAAGAAGGCGTTTTCTCACTTTCCTAGGGGAGGATTACAAAGAAGAGCAGAGCAGGGAGGGAAAAACAGTGAGGTGTTCATACAGACTACTTTATGGAAATAGGAAGTGAATTCGTTATCTGGAAGGTAATTAAGAGAGTGAACGAAGGTTCAAGAGTCAACACGGTTTATTTATGGAGATGGAGAGAAGGCAAAGATCCGGTGACAATGCTGGGAGATGAGATTAAAATAAATGTAAAGAGGGTTGGCATATTGACTGTGTGACCTTATACTGTTCTAAAATTTAATTTTGTCTAAAGACATATTAAATATGGAAAGTCTGTTGGTGCTTTAGAGTCATCTAATATTCTGAACAATGTCCTTGCAACAATCAGATCATTTTAGTTCCGCAGCTCTGCTAAAAGCAGTGTTCATTTCTTAAATTTTTGTCTCTTGCCTCAGAAATATTGCAGTAAGCACCTTTAATCTTTTGAAAAGTCAGATCCTTTCAATGAGGAAAAATTTACTTTTTCTGATGGTAAGGTAAATTATATTTTATTGTAACAATTACATAATTACTTTATTACAGGCAAACCTGTCCTTCCTCAGAGGGTTGCATATTATAGGTTGTAAGTATACCTGCTTCCTTTTTTAAGTTCTTAAATGAAAAGTAGACAGAGTCTTGAGAAGAACGTCAACATTTGTGGTAAATTTGTTAGGTGATTGGGTTAGCGAGAAAGCCCACTAGCTAACTCAAGACAGCACATGTGTTTTCTTTTAAAATTACTTATTACTGGATGATCTGCACAAAGATCATTTTAAGTTGCATCTAAAACCTCTGTTGTATTGCTATCTAAAGGAACCTTCTGATAGAAAGCATTTTAAATGATAGAACCAAATCAATCAAATAAGGCAGGCTTCCTAAAGGAGGTGAACTTATTTTCATGGTTACCCTTTATTATCATCTTTATTTTTAATTGGATTATAATTGTTTTACAGTGCTGTGTTACTTCCCCTCTTCAAAGCCTAAATCAACTATGTGTATACATATATCCCCTCCCACTTGAGCTTCCTTCCCACCCACCCTCCATCTCACCGCTCAGGGTCATCACAGAGCACCGAGCTGAGCTCCCTGTGCTATGCAGCAGCTTCCCACTAGCTATTTTACACACAATAGTGTGCACTTGTCAATATCATTCTCTCAATTCATCCCCTCTTCTCCAAAGGCAGTAAACTTTTAAGGTAGCAGTTTCAAACTTCAGTGTTCCTGGGGACAAATCAGGTAACCTGGACGTATAAATCAGGGCTCACCCTGTCTTTTAATGTCCCATACCTTTGGTAGACACTTAGGGATAAAACTTCTAATCTCTTTTTAACTGTACTTTCCCTTATAGCCCAGTTGGTAAAGAATCCACCTGCAATGCGGGAGACCTGGGTTCCATCCCTGGGTTGAGAAGATCTCCTGGAGAAGGGAAAGGCTACCCACTCCAATATTCTGGCCTGGAGACTCTCATGGACTACACGGTCTATGGGGTCACAGAGCGTCAGAGGGGACTGAATGACTCTCACTTTCACTTTAAATTAAACAGTTGCTGATCCTCGGCTTCATTCCATGTCTGGGAAATAGCAAGGCAGGGTGGAAACGGTGGCAATTTGGAAACTGCCTGCTCTGTCAAAAGGGAAAGTCTCCCTTCGGTCCCAGCTGATTGTGGCCTAGAAGTGACATCCATCCATTATTGCCAGGTCATCTCATTTCTTCAAAGAGAAACTGGAATTATGAAAATTTTTTTCAGTATGAACTATATGTTTTTAGGTTACCCATTACTTCAAACATTTTTGTGAGCTCTGTTTAGGTGCTACTGCATGGGCCAGCTCACACGCGCTTGTGGGAGAGCCCAGCACGCTGGCCTCCGGCCATGCCCTCTGTTCAAGGGAGCCACTCTGCTTCTCCCAGTTCACGGTGTTCTGCTCCTCCAGCTCCAACTGCAATCTCAGCTTAGTGGAAATTTGGAAGAAAATCAAACGAATTATATGTTTATGAACTCAAAGACAAGTTCTTGCTGGATATTAGAATTTCCAAGAAAGGTCAGCTTTGGAGTCTTATAAAATGTTGTCTCTATTACTCATTCTTGAAGAAGACTAGTTTTATTCTCAGCCATGGCTCTAACTTAGTTTTGAAAAATACCTCCAGCTCTGAGAAGAGATATTTTATGTGACACGGTAGCAAAACTCAGATATTTTCCTGTTTAGATTTATGGCTATTTCTTGCTCTCGGAAGGGCTGCTGCTGGCTCCGTCAGTGAAATGGTGAATTGTCTCTGACAGCAATGAATTCACTCAATGCACTCTTAAACCTTCCCAATTACTGGCTTTTTCCTAAGCCTCAGAGTACATTAATCATGTAACTGAGAAAAGACTTATTATGACCTTCTTTTGTATCAATTTTAGATACAGCCTATACGTGACAAAGCTGTCTGCAGACGTGTCCAGTGTTTTCTATGGGAATTTAGGCAAATCAAACAAGAAATGGATATGCAAACTTAAAAAAGGAAATTATTACCTTTTAAGGACAGTGTCATCATATTCTTCTTTAGATGGATTTAGTCTTTGTGGAAAGAGAGAGGGGAGAAAGTTCTGCATGTCATTTTCACCTCTGTGAGGAGGAAGTGATGGAGACAGACAGGAATCTGCCTGTGTTTCATTAGTTATGTGCCCATGTGCTCCCAATGTTAGCATCTTACAGAGAATATGGAGTTTAAAGCTGCATATTTTTAAAAACAACAGGACCCATAATTGCAAACCAAGCACAGCATGATGTTTGAGCAAATCTGGATATTACATAAGCTACTACTTATTAAGAGGCTTATTACAAAAACCTTATGAAGAGACAATACTTTCATACCCAATGTGGCTCCTTGCTGAGGTATTTTTCAAGGATAGATCTTCTCTCTATATATTTTTTTTCACTTGGTGTGCTGACTACCCTCAGAATGAGATATTGCGTGCACAGACGCATGTTCAGTTGCTTCAGTCATGTCAGACTCTTTGTGACCCTATGGACTGTACCCCGCGAGGCTCCTCTGACCATGGGCTTTTCCAGGCAAGAATCATGGAGTGGGTTGCTATGTGCTCCTCCAGGGGATCCTCCTGACTGAGGGATCGAACCCGAGTCTCCTGTGTTGCGGGTGCATCCCTTCCTGCTGAGTCACTGGGGAAGCGCAAATGAGGTATTGCCTGCAATCCACTCAGTCATCGCCACCATCACCGTAACCTTCACCATTCCTACCCTCACAGCAGATGGCCCAAACCACAGCTTTCTTTCTAGACCTTACGCCGCTGTCACTCTCACTGGGGGTGTACCTGAATAAACTGCTTTCTTGCGTTGACCCACTGGAGCATTAAAAAATTGATTAAAAATCGTTATATGAAAGATGATTTTTTTCTTCTAATATCTCTTATCCTATTTTTATCCCCCACTAACGATACATGAACACTATACTAAGTGCTGATTATTTAAAGAAAGACATTTCTTGCCTGGTGAGCATGCTAGGGCATCATAACATCGTAGCTTTGTATTTGCTAAGGGCTTGTCACAGATAGAAGGAACTGCAGATGGCCCAAACCACAGCTTTCTTTCTAGACCTTACGCCGCTGTCACTCTCACTGGGGGTGTACCTGAATAAACTGCTTTCTTGCGTTGACCCACTGGAGCATTAAAAAATTGATTAAAAATCATTATATGAAAGATGATTTTTTTCTTCTAATATCTCTTATCCTATTTTTATCCCCCACTAACGATACATGAACACTATACTAAGTGCTGATTATTTAAAGAAAGACATTTCTTGCCTGGTGAGCATGCTAGGGCATCATAACATCATAGCTTTGTATTTGCTAAGGGCTTGTCACAGATAGAAAGAACCACCCACTTGATGCTGGAGTGGAATTCAAAATGCCTTCTTTAGGAAAAGAAACAAGGTTTTTGTTTTTTTTTTCATTTATAAGATTTCATTAAACAGTGAATGGGAATGGGTAGCTAGAAGAGAAAAAGTGAAAAAGTAGCTATGAATTTTTAAGGAAAAATTAGAGAGTTCAGTTGTACCTAGGTATTCAAAAGATTAGGCAACCCTGAAGGATTCATTGAATCCCTATTGCCTGTTCAGTTTTGTGTTAAATGCATTGAAGGACTATAAAGAAATAGAAGGAGCTGGTCACAAACTTGACAAGAGAATGAAACAGCATTAAAAGTACCTGGTAGAATCATTTGTCTGGTTCTTAGAGTTTAAAAAGCACTTATAAACAATCTTACTTGACTCACCCAATTTCTTTAAGACAATGATTATGATCCTCATTTAATATAATAGATAAGGAAACTGAGGCCTAGATTAAGTGAAATACTGTGTCCGGCTAGTCAGTAGCTTAGCCTGTTTTGAACTCAGATGTTTTGACTCCAAATTGTAACAAAAGTTCAGGGGAGGCATCGGTGATTGGTAATGAGAGACAATTCTCCCCTCTGTCTCTTGAATGCTTTGGTGTCTTGCGAAAAAGAGAACTGACCGCCTTTGCTCTGTACCATCTTTTCAGAGATGTCTGTAGAATAGAGGATCTTGAAAGGTGGAAACTGTGTTCCTCTCAGGAGCAGCGGACGTGTGTGTGTTCTGTCCAGTCCAATAAAGATGATGTCTTCCTCTCAGGCAAAAGGTCAGGCTCATTATAAAAAATTCATGTACCCTAAGAATCATCCTTTATGGATTAAAAAGACATCAGCAGCTCTGCAATCCAACTCCCTTGAAAAATCAGCTTTATTAAGATGTAATTTAAATAGTGAAATTGACCAACTTTAAATGGACAGTTTGACTTTCAGCAAATTTGCATAGTGCTGTAACTATCAACACAATCAAGGTATGGGATATAGTATCTCCTTCAGTCTCAAAATTCCTTCTGCAGTTAATTTATTCTCCTAATCTCTCGCCCTTGGCAACCACAGATTTTTATCACCTTAGTTTCTATCCCTTTAGTTTTGCCTTTTCTGGAATCCCATGTAGATGCAAAGATACAGTATATTATCTTTTTAATAATTATATTTATTTTTAATTGATTGATGATTGCTTTACAATATTGGTTTGATTTATATACATTCTCTTTCACTTAGCAAAACCTGTTTGAGTTTTGCTCATGCTGTGATGTGGATTGGTAGTCCATTACTTTTTATTGCTGACTGGTAGCATATGTATACACATCAACCTGTTTATCCCTTCACAACTTGAAGGACATCCAGATTGCTTCCAAATTCTGGCTGTAAAGATGATAAATATAAATGTAAAAATTTTGTGTTCAATTCAGTCACTCACTTGGGTCTGACCATTTGGACCCCATGGACTATAGCACACCAGGATTCCCTGTCCATCACCAACTCCTGAAGTTTACTCAAACTCATGTCTATAAAGTCAGTGATGCCATCCAACCATCTCATATCCTCTGTCATCCCCTTCTCCTCCTGCCTTCAATCTTTTTCATCATCAGAGTCTTTTCCAATGAGTCAGTCGTCCACATCAGGTGGCCAAAGTATAGGAGTTTCAGCTTCAATATCAGTCCTTCCCATGAATATTCACAACTGATTTCCTTTAGGACAGACTGGTTGGATCTCCTTACAGTCCAAGGGACTCTCGAGAGTCTTCTCCAACACCACAGTTCAAAAGCATCAATCTTTAGCACTCAGCTTTCTTTCTTTACAGTCCTACTCTCACATCTGTACATGACTGCTGGAAAAACCATAGCTTAGACAAGATGGACCTTTGTTGGCTAAATAACATTTCTGCTTTTTAATATGCTGTCTAGGTTTGTCTTAGCTTTTCTTCCAAGGAACAAGCGTCTTTTAATTTCATGGCTGCAGTCACCACCCACAGTGATTTTGAGCCCAAGAAAATAAAGTCTTTCACTGTTTCCATTGTTTCCCCATCTATTTGCCATGAAGTGATGGGACTGAATGCCAAGATCTTCATTTTTTGAATGTTGAGTTTTAAGTCAGATATTTACTCTCCTCGTTCACTTTCG